>JACEFZ010024110.1:0-142819 GCA_014155875.1 Cepaea nemoralis | reverse complement strand
ATCTGATTAAAATTTACGTATTCCAATGCGCTTAGGCATGCACCGGCATGGGCACGCACGCACGCACACACACACACACACACACACACACACACACATATATATATATATATATATATATATATATATATATATATATATATATATATATATATATCATGAGACATATCCTTTTATGAGAGAGACCTATATTCGACGGAAATTTGACGCAGACATTAGGAAAAACCAATCAATAGTCTATTCCCACGTAGAATGACGAGAAAATTTGATTATATTGTGACAAATGGTAAAGTAAGTGGGACCAGAGAAGAGATAAATTCTAGGCAGGCATTATTTCTTTGTGAAAATGTCACTCTGGGAATTAATACTTATGACTAGAGTAGAGAGTGAGAGTTGTGGAAAGACATTACCGCCTTCGCCAACCTCAGCAGACGTCTGAAGAAGAAGGTTGTCAATAGCTACGACTGTGCAACTGAGAAAAGTGGAGGTAACTGTAGAGCAATATTGCTTTAGCAATTTGAAGTGTAAGTACGGGTTCTTTTCATACACCCTAAGGCGAACAGAGGATGCATGTGGAGACTAGAACAAGAATCGCCAAGGAAAAAAAATAGCCATTGATCCTTAACTATGCGTCCGTGAACACTATTGTTATAGTCTAAATATCAACTCTTAATATACCACACACCACCCGTAGTAACAGTATTAACATAATCCAGTTACAGAACAGTGTGTGTTAAGTAACACATGAGATCAGCTGGGATTATACAACAAGTGTGGGACAGACGGGCTTTATAAATAAATACTATGTATAGACTGACTGACTGGCATCTTGTCATCTTGACAGACGATAGTTTGTAAAATGGAGTTATATCTCTTCATAGCACAAAGCCTGGGCTGAGTTTAGAGACCATGTGTTGCCCTCTGCCTGTCTAGTTTACTCAAGAGGAAAGGTAACACCACTACGTCTGGAACAAGACAAGCTGCAGAAGCTGCCGGATCAGTTAAGCAATGCTCTAACTGTCCGCCTATCGTAGATTCCTTCCTAGACCAGTTGCCAACCAAGACTTAGGACCTGGTCTGGCCTGCCTATGACATTTAGTCTTTAGGTTGCATTTCCATGCACCAGGATAAGCTTTGTACCCTCCCAGCTACACCCCTCAGCCCGAAGCCGTTGGCACAATCAGGGTGTCGGGTTTGGTGAGCGCCGATACTATGTATAGAGCAATAAATAAATGTCTCACTCTGTCTATTGCTACGGAACGTTTATGCATGATACAAATGTCACACATTATCATTTTGTAGCCACTGAGAGATTGTATGGTTCTGCTCTTTTGTATGAGAATATTTATGCTATAAGAAGTTAAAATCCCATGCCTGTAATATCATCATGTCGCCATGGTGATAAGCGTGGACGTTCAGGTTTCGCAATCTCACACGATCACAAGAGTCGTGGATCAACTCCGTGGTTTTGTCTCGATATGACATGTGGCTAGACAATCCAGATATCTACTTCTCTGCCTTCAAATTGTCCTTCTTCCAAAATATTTCCAGTTGTCACCAAGTTATCTAGCTTATTGTTTCTTATAATGTGTCCAAAAATTCTGACTGTTTACGTCTAATTGCTCTAATCAATTTACGGATTTAATTTGTTTCTTGTAGGACTTGCTCACTAGATGTCTCTATGTCCGTGGTATTCTTTGCATGCTTCTCAGAAACCACACTTCCAGTGCGGTTAGATGTTTTACAACCATTGGGAGGTTATATGATATGGTCACTGACCAGTGATACGAACGATTTATGTATAATCAGTTAATAATTCCCATACTATATCATGTCTACAGCTACTGAGAGATTTACGACACTGACCAGTGATATGAACGATTTATGCATAATCAGTTAACAATTCCATAATATATCATGACTACAGCTACTGAGCTAAACTTCCGGTCCCCAGCATGGCAGTTAGGCATTGAACCGGTACGGCCTCTGGAGTATTTATTTATCTTTGTGACTGGGGTTTGCATTTCGCATTTTCCTCATGTTGGACTGGTAGTATATGGTTCCGTCGCCCTGCTACTGAGTGAGTGCGTGGCGCGACTCTGTGAGCTGTGATATTTACGTGCAATGCTTCTACATGTCCGCTTTTGTTTGTACAGTGACCTGCATGTTCGGAACAATGGCTACCGTTGTTGCTGAATTGCCTGATTTACCTTTTCGGTTACGAGTGCATTTTTCAGGAGAGTCCTGAGAGTCGGCGCTGGACTACGGAGTTCGTGCTTAATGCGACGCTTTCGGTGTTAGAGAAATAACACACCGGTGAGAGCACTAGTCACTGATCCTACCAGCTGAGTATAGGCTTACGGCCCCGCTCAGATATTTATCAGCGAATTAAACTCTGTCATAGAGCAGATGGGCTCATCACCTATGTCCGAATCAGGCTATGACAAGGAAAGACCAATAAACAGAGTGCAGAAACCCAGTGGGCACCCCACTGAAAGATCCCACTATTGGACACTTTCCCCATCTCCCAACCCATCCTTAATCTCTCCAAATATCACCCCACTACACTATTCTCACTAGCAGAGCTAATTCTCCCTTCCCTACTCTATTCTCAACTAACAGAGCTAATCATCACTTCACTACTCTATTCTCAACTAGCAGAGCTAATTATTTCCTCACCCTAGCTAGTGTTAACAAGGCTACTGCCTATTTTAATTAGGCCTAAATACACGATATGCAATACCTTATGCAACACCGCATCACTCCTGGATGGCATCTACAACTTGCCATAAAGACATATGTTATTTAATGTTAATTAAATCCAACACAGTAGATGCTCTCCGAATTCCCAACAGCGGTACAGAAACACGTCAGCTCTAGTCAACTTTCTGTCTACACTAACTGTAAACAAGTCATGTTGTTTTGTCAAAGAGCCTTGGATTGTCATAGTGAAGTCCTTTGATGTCAACACATCAGATGGTTCCAGGGGCAGACTATCCATTCTCCCTTTTTTGTAAATCAATGCAAAAGTGGTCCCCCTTGTTTCAACAACCAAAACAAGGTAGCCTGTTTTCTGCATTCTCCCAGTCGGGTCACAATAACAAGCCTACAATTTTCTGTCGTGTGTGGGACTTTCAAAGACGACTGTATTGATTGATCTTACCGACTCCCCGTAGTAAACAACTTGTAGTTGCGAATCAAACTGTCCTTGGTATATTCATCATCTGATTGTAAAATTACAGTGATTTCACGACAACGACCCGTTGCCGTGAATTTGGAACCTCGACTAACTAACTAACCAACCAACCAACCGACCAACCGACCAACCAACCAACCAACCAACCAACCAACCAACCAACCAACCAGCCAGCCAGCCAGCCAGAGATTGCATGATACTGATCAGTGATAGGAACGATTTATGGATAATCAGTTAACAATCCCATACTATATTTTGTCTACGGCTAATGAGAGATTGCATGATACTGATCAGTGATAGGAACGATGTATGTATAATCAGTTAACAATCCCATACTATATCGTGTCTACAACTACTGAGAGATTATATGATACTGAGAGAGTATATGATACTGAGAGATTATATGATACTGAGAGATTATATGATACTGAGAGATTATATGATACTGAGAGATTATATGATACTGAGAGATTATATGATACTGAGAGATTATATGATACTGAGAGATTATATGATACTGAGAGATTATATGATACTGAGAGATTATATGATACTGAGAGATTATATGATACTGAGAGATTATATGATACTGAGAGATTATATGATACTGAGAGATTATATGATACTGACAGGTCACATGAATGATTTATGTATTTATTTTCCACTTCGATCGCTTTGAGCCCAAGAGTAGTCCATACATTTGCTACCACTAACGAGTGCACTAGACTGATATTTGCCTGTGAACTAGCTTTCACCATTTCTAATGTCCCTCGCCATTAGGCGACCCCACTCCTGGCTTCTGATGTACTTACTGGTAATTTTACGTCCCCAAGCTAAAGACTGAGAAGTCAACATTTTAGTCCAACTGACCGGTGTAGGGGTTGGACTCCGTACTTCGGTATCAGCACACCGTATGTTTAAAAACTAAGCTAAACATCCCATGTTTCATCGTGCCTGAAACCACTGAGAAATGGCATGGATCTGTTCCTTAGTAGGGACAGATTTATGTACGATAAGTTAAACATCCCATTCTCTATGATATCTGCAGCTATTGAGAGATATATTAAATTAAACATTCTAAGTTTGATCATGCCCCCAGACTTTGAGAGATTGTATAATTCTGCGTAAAGGAACGGAAAGATTTATATATTATACGTCTAACATCCCATTCTATATTATGTCTGCACCTAATGAGAGATTATATGATTCTGCCGCTAGGTACGGACAGATGTATATGTTTTAAGATAAACGTCCCATGCTTCATCAAGTCTGTAGCTACTGAGAGATTGTATGATTCTGCCACTTGGTACCGAGAGATGTGATCTAATAAGTTACAAATTTTCTACATTATCATAATTTATGCAAAGGCAAAGACCATTTTCACACCTTAAGGCGCATCTGGCATATGGTGATAGGCCCATATTTTAATATGGCCAGTCTGCATTAGGTGGGTGGTGTGATCAGTAATCACGCCGACCGCCTCACTTTCCAACACGTTTTAGGTTGTGTCGAACTGGGAGTCTAAGTTAATTTTGAAAACATTGGAATTAACCCAGTTGAGGACCGAACCCCGGACCTCCTGTTCGGCACCCGAGTGTCTAACCACTATGCTACAAAGACACTCCTTCTCCTTGAATAATTAGTCTGCAGTTAGTTACGGATTGTATGGTTCTGCCCTTGCTACCGACAGACTTATATATCATAGGTTAAACAACCCATGCTTTATTATGTCTGCAGCCGTTGAGAGATTGTGGGGGACAACATGTATGCACAACACTGATGAGATATAAGGATGGTACAACCGTTGATGAAGGTAAGCTATGTTCATGATTGAAGTTTCGGTTCGTGTGTATCGTTTCATTTGTCGGGATATTGGTACACTGATAAGGCAGAAGTGGCCAGGGCTCGTGTGTATAGTGCTGAGAACGGATAGATTATCACGGCTTGGAGAAAGTGGTGCTGCAAGGTAGTGACCAGAGGATCTGGCTGACACTCAAAACTTCGAGGAAAGGGCATACGGACACATAATCAAACTGCTACTGGTATGATTAGTATTTGAACTCTTCGCTGGCTGTTGAAGATGAGAACGGAGCACGTATGGGAATGTCCCGAGTGTTGTGATGTCGGGTTCTTGACTCAAGCTCTTTTCTGTGATTTGAGTCGTTATTATATGTTAGTTTATACTATAGTACGCTATTTGGGGGAACATGATTAGGTTAATTAATTACATCAAACATAAGATTAGCTGGGAGGCTCATTAATTAAGCCACGCAGCCAAAAGCACACCAAAAAGGCATGCGAAAAGTAAATTCTACATCACTCTGTATATACATATGTTTATTTGAAGAAAAAAAAAGTTCTTAAGAGCTATATCCTGATGTACGGAAGCCATCATGAAATTTACCAACAAATATTGAGAGGCCCTGGCGATGTTGATATTCAGAAAGATATGTCGTATATCACGGAAACAAAATCAATCAAACACATAAGTTCTAGAAAAACTGGGAGTGAAAAATTAGTTGATGAATGAAATAACAAGGAGGCAAGTGAAATATTTCGGCCACGTTCAAAGAAATAACACTCTTTTAAAAACCCTACTGAAGGGTAAAGGTTGAAGGCTAGCTAGCAAGAGGTAGACAACGATACAAGTGGCGAAGATGAACAGCAGTCTAACAGAAATGTTCAATCAAGGACTTGAGGCAGGCGGTATTGGAGATAATCTTGTAGCCAACCGTAATTGTGAAGACCGCACCTGATTGAAAGAAAATGAGAATACCGTGGATGGATTTCACTGAGCGATGAAGATATATTGAAAGAATTTAAACTCACGAAGAGAACTGGTTACTCACATCAGATTAAGACAGTCCACATTATTTGGGCTTGTCACTGCGAAGTATGTTCGTCACAGCCTGAAGGTTGGACCGGAAGAAAGGTGCGGAGAGAAGAAGCTGGACAATTTAACATCATGGCATGAAGGAAGGTCGGTATCAGAAATGATTGGCAGCACAAAAGACAGAAGGCTATGATCAGAAGACATGATCACCAACGTCATATATACGGGCACTCATCTTATCAATTAGAAGAAATATACAGTGTGAAATAATCAGTAAATCTAATGAAAATCATGAAAAAAAAAAAAAAAAAAGAAACATAGGAGCAATGGAAATAAATGCAATTGAATATACGGAAAAAAAATAGAAATGTTGAAAAAATCTTAATGGACGTGGACACACAGATAAAAATAAACAAAGCTGGGATAGCAAAATAACGACATATTAAAAAGGATGCAAACAGACAGACATACTTTACAATATGTAAAAATTCAAATAGAACAAATATACACAGAGGCAGACATGTGAAGATGTAAACAAGTACACTTTACGGAACAAAAAGCTAACTTTAAAAAAACGAGAGAAAAAAAAAATAACATGAAATAATTTTCTGAGAGGAAAATATAAGATAAAACTCATATACAAACAAAAAAATATAGCAGGAACAAGGAAATAGCACAAGAATGAAACATGAATTCAAACAATGAACAATAAATAAACATCATTAAAAATGAATAAAACATTATCCTACATAATGTCAGCCAGAAATATTAAAATAATACAATGAAGTTGTAAAAATGCTTTAACAAATTGCCATAAATAAATGGTAAATTCATAGATGAGCAGATAATTTATGCCAGAAAAGAAACTAATCTAAATCGCTAGCAAAGTCTTAATATACCAGAACATGTAATTTTGTGCAATGAAAGAAAAGGAAAAAAAAATTAATAGTAGTGGCATGTATAATCTATAAAATATACAATATAATTACCATTGCACCGTTTACAATGGGTAATTCGGTAGGATTAAATGCTACAATAGCAAGTGAAAAGCTGGAGTATTATAGATGTTGATAGGGAACTACGCTGAAATGTCACGAGCGAGGTCGGATGGGGGATCGACACCAGAGCTTGTCGCCTACTAAGTGAGGGAAAGACTGGCCATTTATTCCTGGGCGCATTCAGGCCCATATAGTGTTATGGCTCTATCACATCATGGACCTGTAGCGGGAAACTACTTCTGGGCAATTTATAGGAAGTTATACACACACACACACACACACACACACACACACACACACACACACACACACACACACACACACACACACACACACACACTAGCTGACCCGGCCCGGCTTCGCCCAGCTCCTGGCGGGGATCTGTCTGTCTGTCTGTCTGTCTGTCTGTCTGTCTGTCTGTCTGTCTGTCTGTCTGTCTGTCTGTCTGTCTGTCTGTCTGTCTGTCCGGAAACTGCAGACATTTGAATTCGAATGGCATATGTGTTGGAATCATTGGGATGCGAGGCAACAGTACATCTTCTCCTTTAAATTTCACACTTAAAATTGTAGCTTTAGTGATATTGTTCAGAGTTAGAAAATTTCCATTATTTTTACGAAAAGTTTGATTTTTTTTTTTTTTAACGGCCTACAAAATTTTTTTTTATTCCGAATTCTTGAGGTTCTAATGTTTTTATCCCTTTGTTTATACCAGATACGACTGTGATTCACAGAGAGTATAATATTCGGCCCTTTCCCGTTCCCGTTGCGGGAAAAATGGGTTCGAAAATTTTCACGTGTTTAAAATAGATGCATTATTTTTATGAAAACTTTGAATATGCCTTAAAGATTTTTTTCATTATATTATAACGCATATGCCTGTAGATAACTGTAGATAAACATTTTATAAAACTTTGAGAAAAATACAACAATTATTTAAATTACATAATATAGCAATGCTACTAAAAGTAATGTCCCTTGATATAACATTTCTTAAGTTATGTCCCCTTGCAATATTTTAATTAATGTTAATTTATTACGTAAATAAGTGTTTGTAAACTAACAAACTATGCCAGTTGGCTGCCCGGGAATGAGAAGAACATCTGTAGAAAATTTCATCTCAATCGGATGGACCGTTCGTGAACGCATAAAGGACACACAAAGACACACACAAACATACTCTTATATATATATATATATATATATATATATATATATATATATATATATATATATATATATATATATATATATATATATATATATACGAAAGGACTTAAAAACATTAAATGTGTGATATAAATTACAAATACCATGCCATTGTCTTGTAACCTGTCAATAAAGTTAATGATTCAAGAGTGTTAAGCACATGACATCACGGTGCAGGCGTACACGGTGATGTCATAAGGACAGTTTAAAGATGGCCGCCCTATTTTTAACATCCACCAACTGTTTTTTTTAAATTTTTTTAAACAATGAAAGAGTGAAACCGATAGCAATTCATCGACGAATGAAGTTCCAGTATGGTGGTGTATGCCTATCACTCCAGCAAGTGGAGTAGGAAGTTTCAAATCTATTACAAATACCCCTGAAGTCGAAGTGGGTTCGACTGAAGTCGGGGGACAATGGTAAAGGGGAAAGCTAATCCATACGCAAAAATAAGTTAGTTAGTTCGTTAGTCGACATATCATCCTTATTGCACATCGAACGATTCGGTCCATAATTGCTCGGATTCCCTACTCAGCAAATCCCGCAGCGTGTAGCGACTAACGACATCAGTTCTGTGTTGGTTTATCAATCTTCTTTGGCTTCCTGCGTAGTGTTCTTTGAAAAAAAACGAACACCACAGAAACACACATTGCAAAAATTCACTCAAGGATTGCTTCACTTAATGCACGAACTCCGTAGCATAGGCGCAGATCTTGAGAAGAAACTCCTGGTATTACATCCTGGCACACACATCATACGCAAGAGATGAAAATATATCTCCTGAGAGAAAAAAATAGACAGGACAACACAAATGTCCGCCTCCATCTTGATCGGAAGTCTGATTCACAAAAATAAGTTCAGTGTAATAGAAGTAATATTACGTATATGGACTACGCTTGTAGAGAGAGAGAGACACAGATATATATATATATATCATACAGCAGGAACAATACATGAGAGCGTGCACCATATGTCACTATCTAACATAATCTTTTCCTCGCTCACAAGGCCAGTATTGTGAATGCAAAGAGGGCGGTACTTTCTGCTCCAAAGAATGGGACGGCAATGACGATGCGAAACTCATATGGCAACACTATGAAAGAGGTAAGTGCTCATCAACTAGGACCTATTGGGAAATACACAAAGTGGGACCCATGGCTATATGGTACTGTCCCCCATATTTTAGACGTGTTAGCACTCAGCGCGTGATGTGATATATTCAGTATCACGGCGACCGCCTTTACTTGGCAGAATATTTCCTGGTACTTATTTTAGATTAAGTCGACATGGCAGCTCATGTTAACAGTTTAATAAAAATCCGTCTCAATGCGGAATCGAACGCATGACCGCTAACCAGAAAGCTAGAGTGCTAGCTACTGCTGCTACTAGTCATTGCCAGTACCAATTATACATTCTTTGTTTCGTTTTCGTCTGGTTATACTTTTTATATGTTTCTTTTGTAACTACATAACATACCAGTATATTACTTGGAAGCTACTAAAGTTAGTATAAGAACAACATGTGAAACAAAACTATGGCAGTCGATATCCAAATATGCCAAGAGGTATATGTATCGATTGAAAGAAAATACAGAAAGTGGGGTGGTTCTGAATACCTATTGGCACTTCTGACCAGCTATGGAAATGTGATGACATAAATTACTAAAAAAAAACAAAAATACCAAAACGACAAAACAACAACAACAACGACGACGATGCTATGAACAAAATGACTCAATAAATTTTATCAATTGAAACATAGATAACAACAAAAGTCAGAGTACTGAGAGCATGCGTATTTGTTAAGGGAACTAACATGTGTGAAACTTGGACATTTAACAACAACAAAAGTCAGAGTACTGAGAGCATGCGCATTTCTTAAGGCAACTAACAGGTTTGAAACTCAGACAAAATAACTCAGACAACAACAAACGTCAGAGTACTGAGAGCATGCGCGTTTCTTAAGGCAACAATCAGGTTTTAAACCTGGACATCACACAAAAAGAGTTTAAAAGGCGGGAGGATTGACTTCATTGTATCTGGTGTTACCCCATATAGCTAGGACTATTTCTGTAGGACGACCTGCCAAAAGCGTTGCAGAAAGCATGAACTCCGTAACTCCAGCGACAACCCCCAGTAGTATCCGAGAAAATTGCACCCGTGAACCGGATGGTATAGTCAGGAATCAAACCCACAACCTTCGGAGCGCGAGGCAGTCGGAGTAACCACTTCGCCACGGAAACTCCCAAAAATGTTGAGACACTGTTATGCAATTAAAATTCTCAAGAGGACAAGCCACTAGATGATGATAATGATGATGATGATCGTGGTGGTGGTGATGGTGATGATGACGATGATGATGATGGTGATAATGATGGTGATGATGATGGTGATGATAATGATACTGATGGTGATGATGATGTTGGTGGTGGTGGTGATGATGATGACGGTGGTGGTATGGTTTTAGTGATGATGATGATGGTGATGGTGATGGTGAAGATGATGATGATGATGGTGATGATGATGATGATGATGATGATGATGATGATGGTGATAATGATGGTGATGATGATGGTGATGATAATGATAATGATGGTGATGATGATGTTGGTGGTGGTGGTGATGGTGATGATGATGACGGTGGTGGTGTGGTTATAGTGATGATGGTGATGATGGTGATGATGGTGATGGTGATGATGGTGATGGTGATGGTGATGATGATGATGATGGTGATGATGGTGATAATGATGATGATGATGATGGTGGTGGTGATGATGATGATGATGATGATGATGATGATAATGATGATGGTGATAATGATGATGATGATGATGGTGGTGGTGATGATGATGGTGATGATGATGATGATGATGATGATGATGATGGTGGTGATGATGATGATGATGATGATGATGATGGTGATGATGATGGTGGTGATGATGATGATGATGATGATGATGATGATGATGATGATGATGATGGTGATGATGATGATGGTGATGATTGCCAGAGAGTCGCCGAAGGTCACACGTGCGCTAGGTTGACTCAAATCTTTAATATATAAATATGCTGCTATGTTGACTCGTTTTTATAAAGAGTATAATAGTATATATTCGTGTATGACGTCTTTCTCTTGATCTCCACTCCGTGAAGTTAATGTTGAACTATACATTCAAAACCACCATTATAGTTTGTTACATTTAACTCTTACTCGTTGCTTCTGAACACACTCAGACTGTACACAAGTAGAACGCAAAGTTTGGTAACTTAACTTGTATGAGATTTTCAGTCTATTAGGTTATGCACATAATACATTTCACTTATACAACCGCAATTAATCAACGTTACGAGTTAACAAAACAACTCAACACGATAACATCTAACACTCTAGTAGCGGTGCAGTTTTTGGCCATGCTACTTTAACAAAGAACCAGGTCCGGACTTCTTCTTTCTTCTTCTGCGTTCATCCGGAGTTTTTTTTCGGACGTGATTGCGTTGTGCCTGTTTACAGCAGAGCTGCGTTCTTGCGCTGTTAGGCCGACACTTGACCGTGGCTTAAGCCCAACTGATTGAAGGTGACGCTTTGTCCTTTCACAAAGCGTCCCGAGCGCTTTCACGCTCTTGTGACCAACGATCGTGGTGGTTCACTTTGCACGGTTTCTTCGTACAGACCGCACTTTTTCCTAAATCATACCACGATCTATAACTCTATAAATTCGATCAGGCAATGATGATGATGGTAGTGGTGTTGGTGGTGGTGATGGTGGTATTGGTACTTCTGCTGCTACTGATGCTGATGATGATGATGTTGGTGGTTTTGAAAACAAAATAATATGCAAATAACTAGCGTTAAATTTGACCTTTGAATATAAATGTTATAAACAGATTCTAAGAATATCTTGCATATAGAAGAAAAAAAAATTGAATCCACACAACAAACTCTTAATATTGAAGAAGGTTGGCTACTAAAGACGATAAAACAAAGAAAATTGAAATATTCTTGTCACTTGAAACGCCATGACAGTTTGTAAAGAACAATAATGTAGGGGTATATGCCTGGGAAGAGAGGAAGAGGAAGGCCAAAGAGAAGAAGGGTGCAAGATGTAGCATATGATCTCCAGATGGGTGTATCGGACGCGGGACATCTTGCTTATGACCGAGACGATCTCTGGACGGTTGTTATGTGAGCGAAGTTCTCCAAAGGGCACGCTACTGAATGAACGGATGAATGAATGAAACTTGGACTGTATATAACAACTCGATGGGACAGAACAATTCTTTACCAACCACGGAAACATCCCACATCGTTGAAGAGTTAAAACAACTGTTTTATAGGGGCAGACAATCTGGATCTGGTGCTTTCGATATCAAATGTATCATCATCATGGGCCATGATCATTAGCGTAGATAGGCATGGGTCGCAATCTTACGGATCTTGTTGTTTCTCCATCAAGAATGATGATGACCATTCATTTCATCCAGTGGAGTTGAAAGTATGGAGCCGTGAGTTCTAAGATGGATGATAAGGCCTATTTTGGCTCGAAATGTTCTTTGGCAATGTGGGCAAAGAATGCTTGACGTTCCAGGAGTGGGAATCTCCTGCAGTGGTTTTTCTGTCCAGTCTTTTCTTCAGCTCTTGCAGTCCTGGTTGCTTCACACGTGACTGCATCCTTGCGTACGCCACGAATTTCGGTCTTCGGCAGCAGTCTTCCAAGTGTAATGATGAATTCCAGAAGCTTTTTATACTTACATGAAGCTGACACGATGACCAGAGTCATGGATCAGGTCTGTGTTCTTCTCCCGATTAAGGTTTGTGACCAAGCCACCCAGATGTTTATCGTGTGGTCTGTCTCTTGCTCTAATTTAACAGTAAATTGTCCAGTTTATTTCTCATTATAATTTGCCCTTCACATCTTGGCTACCTTCGTCTAATTTTTCTAATCAATTTACGGTGTTTATTTGCTTCTTGAAGAATGATATTATTCGTCTTTTGCCCTGGTAATGCGGGAGTGCGTGGGAATGAACAGGATTATAGGCTGGCAGGGAATGCACCTCTTGGTGGCAAATTATTTATGGACAATGGGGTGGTGGTCGTGCGCCTGTGAGACCAGGTGGAGAAGGTGGGGGAACAAACTGAGAACCCGTATGTGGAAAGGATGAGATTGCGGGGGATTGGCAGGGGTTCTGGTAAAATCTCACCAATGAGAGGGAAGACAAGGAGAACTTTCAATCAGATAGCAGTGGGAACGATTAGTAGTGTGACTCTTCACTGGCTGTTGAACGAGGGGGCGGTGCGCGTATGGGAATGTCCTGAGTGCAGTGATGTCAGTTCTTAGCTCAACTCAACCCAATATTTGTTTTTTTTTGTCGGTCCAAGGGATTCTATCAAATCTCCCCCAGAAACCACATTCCCACTGCCATTAAATGTTTCTCAGCGTGTCTGCTTATTATCCATGTTTCACACGCATACAACAATATAGGTTCTACATAGCCCTTCAACATTTTTTCCGTCACTTGTGATAAAACTGGAATGTATCAGAACCAAGCGGTCCATAGAGTCCAGTCCACCCCAAGCGTCAAAGTGCTTTAATGACTACGTCAATTATTCAGCTGTCTGGCTGTTTTTTGTAATTCTAATGAACATTATCGCTAAACGCTTCTAGGCGTGCGTTCTGTGAACACACGTTGACAGCGAGTCAGGAAATAGGGAAATTGTGATAGAAAAAGGAGAGATGAGTAGACGGAAAGGGGGGGGGGGGGGGAGAGAGAGAGAGAGAGAGAGAGAGAGAGAGAGAGAGAGAGAGAGAGAGAGAGAGAGAGAGAGAGAGAGAGAGATAGAGAGAGAAGCAGTGTTCAGGATGTTAGCTTGCGGCCAGGTGGTCAAGTGGTTAGATCCACATCTATGTAAATATTTAAAAGAAAATTGAGCTGAACTTCCAGGTCTATCCAGCCTAAAATGGGTACCAGCAAAAGGTGTGATAGTGAATACATCATCCTGCCACACTTCATACCATAGGTATGTCGGTTACAAAAGCGTCCCAGAGGCATGAAATGGAATATTGCTTGGCTAGCAAATCCATTACGTGGAAATTCCGAATCAAAAGCTCATTGTGTTGGCGTCATCAAAGGTGATAACAGCGCCCCAGTGGCACGAAATGGAATATTGCTAGGATAGCAAATCCATTACGTGGAAAGTCCGAATCGAAAGCTCGCTGTGTGGGCTTCTTAAAAGGTGGAAAAAGTGTCCTAGTGGTACGAAATGGAATATCGCTGGGATAGCAAATCCGTTACGTGGAAAGTCCGAATCGAAAGCTCACTGTGTGGATGTCATCTGCAGACTGCATTCTTCTGGTTTCCGGAGGAACAGTCTATGGTGAACGGAAGGCCCAATATTCGGAAGTGAGGTTAAGCAGCCATGTGCAGGACCTGGCGATTCCTTGGGTGAGCCCAATACCAGAGCGCTGTGTGTCGGCTCTGCAATTACGGAAGCCTCCTTGGATGGCGGGGAATGCCCATGATCGGCCCCTGCCTTCCCTTGAGGACTGACCACGATGTCTTTGGCTGTTCTAAAATGGGCCAGCTGGGATGGGGGTTAATACCACAACAGTGAGAGTCAAACGTCTTAAGAAACCCACGGGAAGGTTAACCCGGTCAACAAATGCCAGCAGAAGTCAAATGTATCGGCCTAACGGCGCAAGAACGCAGCTCTGCTGTAAACATGCTCAACACAATCACTTCCGAAAAACAACAATCAAAAAAAAAAAAAAAAAAATAACCGGATGAACGCATAAGAAGCAGAAGAAGAATACATCATCCACCGTGTGCCTATTGGTCTATACAAATATGTAGCTAGCACAGTATGCACAGCCGCCTCCGTGGCTAAGGGGTTACGGACGCAGATCGTAATCAGCTGTGGGCGATTTAGCAGCAGATCGCCTTGCGTTGGTTTTTTATGAAATGGTATGGGTGCCGGTCGTTTAGAAAGCAATGATAAACTACTGAACTTAGGCTTGCCAAAAGATCACGAACATCATAAAAATGCTGGGGTTGACTGCGGCGTCCTGTAAAAGGATATGCAGCTAACTTGTTTAACAATATACTCAACACGCCTCAATGCCTATCTGTTAATGCTGTATTCACGTGTACGGGCGAAGTGACTTAGGTTCTAAGACCAGAAGACTAGGTTGGGTTCCAGATGTGGCTGTCATGGATTGATTTACAAAATAAGATAGATAGTTAGATGGTTAGTTAGTTAGTTAGATAGTTAGTTAATTAGTTAGTTAGTTAGTTAGGCAGTTAGCTAGCTAGTTAGTTAGTTAGTTAGTTAGTTAGTTAGTTAGTTAGTTAGTTAGGCAGTTAGCTAGTTAGTTAGACAGTTAGTTAGACAGTCAGTTAGTTAGTTAGACAGTCAGTTAGTTAGTTAGTTTGTTAGTTAGTTAGTTAGTTAGTTAGTTAGTTAAATAGTTAGTTAGTTAGTTGGACAGTTAGTTAATTAGTTATTTAGTTAGTTAGTTTATTATAATAAAGACAGACAGATATACAGAGGAACTGACAGACAGACAGCTATCTATTGGTTGACTATTTTTGTTTGACGTTCCACATAGCGTTCTGTTCTAGCTTCGCCATGTTGACCTTGATTTTCTTGCAGTCTGGTCAGCGTTGCTGAATATCTTCCATTCCTTGATTCATTTACTTGTCTTGTCTCCCTGAGGATGTTCAGGATGGCAGCTTGGTACACTACTCCTCCACTCCCCACATCAGCCAAACCCGCAGATCTATCTGCTCGTTCCTTTCCTTCTACATCCGCCAGACCTGGCACACATGTTTAGTTTAGTTTAGTCGACGGATCAACATCACGACACACGGTTGTAACCCATATGTGCTCGCTCTACTCCTAACTCAAGCCTGAGTCCGGAGAATCTCAGCTCAGTGCACGAACTCCGTAGCACCGGCGAGGATCCAGAAATACTTTCGGTAGATTTTTAACTAGAAATTTTTCCCGGGCAGCGCCGTTAGGCTACTCTTTTGCGATTTCCAACTGCCAGGAGATTTGTTACGTGCGCAACAATACACACGGGGCGTCCGATCTTACTACGTTTTGACCTTCTCAGAATTCAAGGCATGCGTGTACGTAGATCTTTCCCAGTCATACTTGCATACATGTGTACAACGAGCACATCGTCGACAATTATAAGTAGAATTGTTAAGCTTTACAAGAACCCAACCACAATTGACAAAATGAACGTTGCGGCCAGAGCCTTGGTCAGCATACAAACAACAGACATTAATAACATTACACACATAGTATACAAACGTTACTTAGCTGATGCTGATTCGCAAGAGAACTATAGAGAAGGAAATGGATTACACTATCCAGTGCCACCTTTCAGGCGCTGGAGCGTCAATTATTCCTCAGCACGACGCTTGACAGCAAAACTGGAAGATAGTGATGATCCGCCATCAGAGTAGGACAGACCGTGTAACGCTCATCTGATGCGTTGACCAGTTCATTTCCTATGCACACGTCAGAGACAGACATAAATTCCCAGGAAGCAAATTCAACAGCAATATTTCGCAAGCACAAGATGAAAGAAATCAACATAAATGGCCCAGATATAATACGTTAATGGAATGACAGTTGAACAAGGCCTGTTATCTTCATAAAGCGAGCGAGCCGGAGAAATGATGCTAGATTGACTTGAGACAGTGGCATGGAGAAATATCATCAGCGGGAGCTGATCCAGAGTACCAGGGACATGAGATCTGTGGAGAGACATTGAACGCCTACGCCAGGTGGCAGTGCACATCATGATGACGGATGCACTTATGTAACTTCCTACCAACCCCTCCCCTTTCACAGGGGGGGGAGAGAGAGAGAGAGAGAGAGAGAGAGAGAGAGAGAGAGAGAGAGAGAGAGAGAAATACTCAGACAGACAGACAGACAAGACAGACAGACAGACAGACAGACAAACAGACAGACAGACAGATACCCACGCGGATAAATAGAGATCAAAGAGAAGACACCCATGTGGGGACAAATGTAATTACTATTCGCTTAATTTAAAAAAAAAATAGTACAGAACACAGCAAACAAATCCTGCTTTCCTAGCCATCATTTAACCCTTCGGTAACGTTCTCGCCTGCCTAGAGGGAGATAAATGGAAATCTATTGTTTGTTGTGTGCACAACAGTTATATGTCATTGAATCTGTGCCGGCGCTGCTAAATTATTGATCCGACCATTTTGTGTGCTGACTGCGCAGCCCGCTCCCAACGGATATCCGGCCGTAGCGCTTAGAACATCGACCTTTTAATCTGGGCTGAATGTTGTGTTATTAGAGACCAGGGAAGTGTAATAAAGATTCAGTTTTTCTATTTGTTTTTATTTTTGTGTTCTGCTCTTAACTGGAAATGTGATATGTGCTTTTTCTATTTGTATTTTCCTTTCCGCACTTTTTGACTTTATAGTTATTCATAGGGGGATTGAGTGGTTTCGAGGTATGGTGTCCGCCTCGATTGCTAGGAGGTCTCTGGTTCAAAGCCCCGGTGAGGGCAAGGATTTTTTCACGTGGACTTCTCAGTAATAACATTTCCCCCTGGTCTCTGGGTAGTGAGATCGGACTCCCGTGTGTATTGTTGCGCACGTAAAAAATCCCTTGGCAGTTGGAAATCGAAAAAGAGCAGCCTAAGAGCAATGCCCGGGCAAAATTTCGAGTTAAAAATCTACCCAAAGTATTTCAGGATCCTGGCCGGTGCTACGTAGTTCGTGCACTGAGCTGAGATTCTCCGGACTCAGTCTTGAGTTAGGAGTAGAACGGAGCACTTATGGGTTACACCAGTGTGCCGTGATGTTGATCCGTCGACTAAACTAAACTAAACTAAACTATATTATACATGTATTTTCCTAGTGTAAACACGTTTAGCTTTATTTTAAAACTGTCGACATATTTCTTTACTTCTGTAAATAATATAAAATAACACAAAGTAATGCAGCTTTACAAAACAGAATTATGACAAATACAGGACGGTTGCAGCGACTAGAGTTCATCAACAAACAAATACATACACAAAACGCAACATGTAATCACGGAGAAGATCCTCCAGTAACTACATTAAGGCATAAGTGCCATAAAAACGGGCTGGGAAGAATGAAAAGATGGGGAAACAATTAGAACAATGAAGAGAATATGATAATGAAAAAAAAAATGTTGCTACTTATCTCAGAAATCCCAGGCTGTGATATTAACATAACTTTCACCTGGATGAGTTTCTGGGTTGTGTCCATTTTTGTTTATTCATCTATATTTCTCCCGTTTTTTCTCTCTTGTATATCTTTTCCTGGAAATTCTGATATTTCTGTCTTTATGGCATCTGAACATCTCAGCGTAACATGTCTGTCTTTTCTCATTCTCTCTTTGGGAGTCTCCGTGGTGAAGAAATTACGCCTCCTGTCTCGCGCTTCGAAGATGTTCATGATGAGGGTGGACAAGGATTACATTCATGTATGACAGATGAGCTCATTCAAAAAGTCGTAGTGGAAAAACTGCCGTTTAAAAAATTCAGATCTTTCTACAGAATTTCGACAAATTTCCAGGACTAGTCTGTTTCAAATTGTCGCAGAAAGGTTAGATTACCACAAATTCTGTTCACGGTGGGTACCAAAGCAACTGACTGAGTTCACAAAGCTCAAGAGTGGCCTCAGCTTTGACGTTCCTTCTGCACTGCTGAAAAAAAAGGTGGGGAGGGGTGGGGGTGCATTTCTGGACAAAATAGTGACTGGGGACGAGATACTGGATTCACGTTCGTGAATGCAGAGACAAGGAAACGATCATAACAGTGGATGCATACTCATTCTCCAAACAAATCCAAACAATTCAAGAAATCATTTTCACAACGAAAGATTATGGTTACAATGTTCTTGGACTGCTTGGGCATTTTGATGAAGGAATTCATGACACTAGGACCACAATAACATCAGAAGTTTATTGTGAAACACCGAAGAAGCTTCGTCAGTCGATCCAAAACAAAAGGCGCGGAATGATTACCAGTGGCGCCATTATCCTGCACGACAACGCTCGGCTCCACACTGCTGCTAGCGCAAAAGCTTTACTTGAGCAGTTTAAGTGGAAAATGTTCAACACTTATTTTGGAATAGCGCGCGCGCGTGTGTAATTTTGTGTCGGGGCGGCGCAATTAAAGATAATTCAGCCTGGTCGAAATAATGGCCCGTATAACAGATTGTTTTGTGTATGTTATCACTGCTTTTCTAACTTTTTGAGCACTTTAAGGTAAGGTTGTGACTATTCGAGTGGGGAAAGTTTGGCTGGCCACCGTTCTTACCATTCTCTCCCATTAGCCGTACACCTTATTAGATAGCTAAATGATATGAACGTCGTTCAGAAAGCAATGGCAAACTACTGAACGTAAAACCTTGCCAAGACATCAACAACGGCAGTAAACTGCAGGTGTTTACTGCAACGTCCTGTAAAGGATTTGCAATTATTATAAAAAACGATATGAACAGGTGCCACATTTCATAGCTGGATTCTAAGTATCTGTCCGTCCGTCCGTCCGTCCGTCCGTCTGTCTGTCTGTCCGTCTGTCTGTCTGTCTGTCTGTTAATGTAATGATAAAAATTGCTTTGCATATGTGGGAATTGCTAGGTACAATACATGTCACTCAAAGGTTAAATTTACACATTTTAAAAGAAACGTTGTTAAAGAATATACGATGATAAACATGCCGTCTTCGGATATGGGCTGTGTCAGACAAAAGTCTATTAGTACGAGGGTAAGTTAATAAGTAAGTCACAAATGGGTATAGAAAAATAACTAAATATGATAACAACTTGAAACCAATTTATTTTTATACACACATTGTCTCTTTATTTCTCAACCTAATTTCCACCAACATTGACGCACTTAACCCATCGTTTTATCAGTCCTCCCAAACCGGCAGCATAGAACTGCGTGCTCTGTTTTCTAAACCACGTTTTCACTTCACATTCAACTTCGGCGTCATTCGCGAAATGTCTCCCGCCAAGGTGAGTTTTCAGTGGACTTAGCCCTTAGCGATTTCCCGTAAAGTTATGAGGGAGAGTCAATAAGTAAGTCACACAGTTCTGTGGGATGGCAGGTAAATGAAAACAGGGCACACAGATTTATGCAGCCGGTTTGAAAGGACTGATAAAACGATGGAATAAGTGCATAAATGTTGGTGGAAATTATGTTGAGAAATAATCCTAACCCTACCCCTAAACCTAACCGGAAAGTGATTGCAGGATCGATGCAAATGAGGATCGAAGGGATTTTTGTTTGTTTGGGGTGAATTAAGGCAAAAGTACCTGGAGCATGATAATGATGATGATGATGATGATGATGATGATGATGATGATGATGATGATGTGTCCACTAATGTCTATTTACTTATCACGGTTTTGTGTTCCCTACAATTTCATGGCTAAAAGCGTCTTCAAACATTCCACAGCACACTGGACAGTCCAGTACAGATTCTGCACGCCCGTGTTTCGCGGCAAGAAGAACTGTCTGCCGGGCGAGATGGCGGCCATTGTTGAAACAGACGTCAAGAAGTGGGAGCCGTACGTCAGCAACCCACGCTGTTTGTGTGACAGTGATGTGGCTTTCAAGATGATGGGCTGGAAGAAAGAGAGCGGGGTTTGGAAGTACTACTATAAATGCGAAAAGGTACTGTACAGTATGTATATGTGTAAGTAAGCAGTAGCCACACACTGGCCGGTGTGTGTGTGTGTGTGTGTGTGCGCGTGGTGTGTGTGTGTGTGTGCGCGTGGTGTGTGTGTGTGTGTGTGCGCGTGTGTTTGCGCGTGAGTGACGTGACCTTAAAGATGATTGCGTAGATGACAGAAGCCAAAACTGTATAGATAACAACGGCATGCTGCGGCCGAGCTTTTAAGGGAGTCAGGATAAAAACACAACATATGACAGAGAAACTCGACGGATCATCATCATCATCTTCGACTTCTGCCGTCAAGAGTCGAGGGGAGGAATAATTTGCGCTCCAGCGCCCGGTGGGCGGTATTGGATAGTGTCATTCCGTGTGATTGTACAATGTCTTTGATGTCGTCGATCTATTTCTTCTTGGACGTCCTCCTGGTCTCGTAGCAGATGATCTTTGATGTAAGGCCAGTGATGGTAGTTGTTGGTGCATTCTAACGACATGGCCAAACCACTTGATCGCCTGTCTTTCAAGGTGTTGATCCCACTGTCTGTCTGATAACAGCATTTCTTACTCGGTCTCAGATGTTAAGTTGGCAGCTCTCCTCATGCATCTCATCACGCAGGTGTTGATTTTGAGAAATTGTGATTTCGATAAAGTCCAGGTTTGAGATTGGTAGCATAGGGTTGATGTGAATATGTTGTTTATTATCTGTCGTTTTGCGGACATTGGTATATTTGGATGTTTCAGTAAGGGTGATAGTTGATATGTAAGTGCACTAGCTTTTTGGCATCTGATTTCGATTTCTCTGTCCAATCTGCCATCTTCTGTGATCATACTTCCAAGATATTTGAATTCTTTAACTTGTTTCAGAGATGGACAAAAAAATGTGACTTTCTCAGTCGATGGGTGGAAAACACAATGTGACTTTCTCAGTCGATGGATGGAAAAACACACAGAGATACAGACACGTTTCGACACAAATTTTTATCAACGGAACAAACAAAAAACGAAACAACACAAAATGTATATCAAAGCACACAAATGAGCTCACTGAACGGAGCCCAATCCACGAGACTGGGAACTGATATTGGGCTTAACCCGGTGCGTTTCTCGGTATGCATATTGGGCTGGTATAACATGGAAGGCCGGGTCATTTTTTCTCTCTCTCTCACACACACACACAGTACTTTTTTCATGGCAAGTGACAAACAGAATGTGGTAGTTGTACATTGTAGATTTATCCGCAAAGAGTGTTAACAAGTTTCAGGATCCTCGCCGGTGCTACGGAGTTCGTGCACTAAGCTGAGTTTCTCCAGACTCAGATTTGAGTAGGAGGAAAACGAAGCACTTATGGTTTACTCCCGTGTGCCATGATATTGATCCATCGACTAAACTAAACTAAACTAGAGTATTAGCAAACTTAACTTTCTTCCTCTTTTTCTTGTTCTCCTTCTTCTTGTTCTTTTTTCCGCCATCTTCTTTTTGTTCCTGTCAACACAAAATGGAGCATAAGCCCTGAACCAAACTCACACTAATCCCTTTATAGATTTGTTCACGATTTGCAACTGAGGTTTTCTGCAACATGACATAGCCAGGCTCGCATCAACCCTTTTAGTCGCCTCTTACGGCATGCATGGCAAGCTACTGTATTACTCTTCTTTCCTCCCCATATGAGCCTGGGTAACACACGGAAGAAACAAATCCAATGTGGAAAACACAAAACCATTCACGTAGCAGGGACTACTTGTGGGTATGAGCAGTGGTCAGACTATCGCAGTATGTAGCCTTGAGAGCACGGAGGAAGAGATGCTCGCAGCGAACTTCGAGCGCATGCATAGAACCCTCGTCAAACCGCTCTCATGCCACTATTACGCCCTAACCGCTACACCAACGCGACCGCTGAAGCAAATACAATGCAATGTTCTAAACCTCGTCTTTGCAGGAGGAGTGTCCGGTGCCATCGCAGACGTTAAATGACGAAAGCATCTGCGCAAAAATGTACGTGGATACAAGCAAAGCCACGGATAAGGTTATTGAGGTAGAAGAAACCTTTCTTGTTTTCGTACTTTCTTTTTGTCATAGCAGAAGGTAACTTACAGTGGCGTAGCCATGCCGGGGCGCCGCCCCGCTACTTATTTATGTGCTTGCTTGTGTTGGTTGGCTTGAGCTCCAACGCGAAGTCCTGTATGTCGGATGAAGGCATCCTGTTGTCCAACATCAGTGTGATGTCATACAGGACCTGAGGTTTGCGTGAGTATCCATTGTCCCATGTCTGGCTCATTAGTGTGCAGACTGGTGGTTCCTCGCCGTACAGGCAGACACTCTCCGACTTCGAAGGAATCGGCGATCCTACCGACTTTAGCTAGGACCTGTTGCCCAGGACGCTCGACGAGGACGCGTCAATAGGTCTTGGCAGTATATAACCCGGCCCTGGTGCCTTTGAAACACCTCTGCGACCCACTTATTTATGTAACCAGGGCGCCCTGCATCAGAAGTTAGTTGCATGTTCTTTTACAAGACGTTCCAATACAACAACTCAGTATTTATTGGCTATTTCCGATTTATTATACAATTGTATGTTCAGTAGTCTGCCGTTGCTTTCTGAACGGCCGACTCTCATACCACTTAAAGCAAAGCGATCTGCTCCAAAACCGCATGCGGCTGATATCAGAACGTCGACCCGGTATGTCTAGAAATTCTTCTACTGCGTTCACTAACCTCTAAGCCACATACCCCGACAAGAGTGCTGATGCCAAGATGGGCATTTTAGTGCAGCTGACCGATGTAAGGGTTGAACCCGCTACCTCGGCATCAGCACACCGGATGTTTCAGAACGAGCGCTCTTATCCGTTGGGCCATGCTGATCTCCACTTGACTGTATTAATGTAACTGGGTCAGAAATAGCCACTATGAACAATCATGGGCATGCCCAAGATTAGTCCTAGCCAATGTGAACAATCATGGGGATGCCCAAGGTCAGAAATAGCCACTACGAACAATCATATGATCCCCAAGGTTAGTCCTAGCCAATGTGAACAATCATGGGATCCCCAAGATTAGTCCTAGCCAATGTGAACAATCATGGGATCCCCAAGATTAGTCCTAGCCAATGTGAACAATCATGGGCATGCCCAAGGTCAGAAATAGCCACTATGAACAATCATATGATCCCCAAGGTTAGTCCTAGCCAATGTGAACAATCATGGGCATGCCCAAGGTTAGAAATAGCCACTATGAACAATCAATGGCCACCCACTATATTAGAAATAGCTACAATGAACAATTATTGGCCACCCTCAAGATTAGAAATAGCAACCGTGAACAATCATGAAGCATTCCCCGAGGTTAAAAAAGCCACTAAACAATCATTGGCACATTCTATTTTAGAAATAGCCACTATGAACAATGATTTTTAAGGCCTCTTAGTCGCACCATGTGCCTTTCGGACCCATTAACTGTTCAACAAGGCCTGTCTACCAGTTGTCAGTGAATCGGAATTTATATTTGTCAGTCTGGATGGCCGTGTCTACGTCCTGACCAGGTCAAGTACATATTTTAATTTTAGCCAAGTGCATGACCTTCACAGGATGCTAAATACACTTCCCTGTGCGACTCACGAAAAATCTGAATTTATTTAGAATGTTCTGGTAAAATGTTATTGAACACATTACACAATGATTTCTATTGAATGGGAAGAGCCGATCTCATCCTAGGCTTTGCTTAGTAACGCAGGAAGTAAAGGACATATGTTTGTGTATAATTATTCCATCTCTTCTAGGTTTCTTTGCAACTATTCAAGTAAAAAACCCATTTGCATGTCTTGGGGCATACTGAGCTTGAGGCTGAGCAATGGGAGAAAGTGATATTGTCTAGAAATGATCATCTTTTGCACGAAGGAACACAAATATATGACTACGCACGGCTATGACTGATGGAATCAGGAATCCAATTTGGTACTAGCAGGAAGGATCGATATGGAGGATGGAGCAGAGGCATGCGTAACCAAATGTTTACTAGAACTATAAGTATACACACTATTCGGCACCGTTTGAGGGTCATCATCATGTAGCAGGTTCTTTTTTTTTCTGTAACATTGAAGTTTAAAAGCCTCGATTTATTTTTCGCTAGTGAGTGCGAAATGGCCCATGTCTCATATCCCTATGTTACATCGGAAACGTTGCATTTTCTCAAACATGCCATTTTAACTTTATTTGCTGGTGTTATGCCATAGACTCCAATACTGTTTAACCTTCTGCATTGATATGCCCAGTTCACGCATGACTTGTAAGAACTGTCCCTATTGCCGTTGGTTAAGAAACCAATATATTCAAAGGTTTGGTAATTTTCAGTTTCTTCTGGGAATATATGAGGATTTACACGCAGGTGCCAGTTTACTACATGTGCAGAATAGAAAAGCAGTTGAATAACAGGGTGGTCGAGCACATAGTTAATTGGATCGACAGAATAATAAACGACTCTGGTAACCTGGCAAAACCTATACACCGCAAATCTTTTACATCATAGTTTATCAATTGGGGAACCCTTTGAGGTCACTGAGACAGTACATCAATAAACGCACAAAGTAATGCTTCGCGCTCATAGAAGGGGAAGAAGGAAGAGATTAGAGGACGCACTGGACAACATAACATTTGAAAGCTATAGTTACCGAACGGGATTCGAACCTGTCACCTCCAAATGACGACAGGGCCTCGCTGCATGAACAAGTGTACTTCGACGCATGACCAACTAGACACTCCAATAACAGTGTCTTAATTAGCTATGTCTATCATACACATGAACCTACAACTTTGAAATACGGACATAATTCGTATCAAACCATTGAGATAGCACTACAAGTGTCATAATTTTATATTAAACCAGCATAGGTCAAATAACAAATACACAAACACATCGGCCGGTAATGCTGTGTCCAGTATATTATTAACAAACATTTAAAGAAGAGAAATGATTGGTCGGTTTTAATGCTGTACACGTATTACACAGTAAAATCGATCGGGGAACCCTTTGAGATAGTACATAAATAAACATACATGTATTGTTTGGCGCACACAGAAGGAGGAGAAGGAATTATAGATTAGAGGACGCACTAGACAACATGAAATTTGAAGGCTATAGTTACCGACCGGGATTCGAAAATGACGACGTGCGTCCTCTAATCTCTACTTCCTTCTTCTCCTTCTATGAGCGCCAAACAATACTATGTGTGTTTATTTATGTACGTCACAGACTGTACGCCACATGTTGGAAATCGGTCACGTGATTGATAGGGACAATGCGTTTCGTGTGTTTTTAACCCACAAAATGGTCGTATGTTAAAGTTGTTTTTTGTGTGTGTGCATATCCTTTACAGGACATAGCTGTCGACATCAGCATCTTTCAGCTGATTGTTATTTCTTGGCAAGATTACGCGCAGTAGTTTGCCACTGCTTTCTGAGCGACCATCTCCATACTCTCATAAGTCACTGGCGCGACTCGAACCGCTTCCAGTTCACGTGCGCTCACATCAACCACGAGACTATTCGGAGTTACGGAGAAAGCTGTTTGTTAATGCCTCGGCCAGGGAGTCCGGCATGTTAAAGCTGGCCGAGGTAATTGCCATTCATTTACAAAAGCCATCTTTGACAAACAAAAAACACATGATATTCAGTTTAAAATTAACGTGATAGATCATTAAAATTACTGTGTGATTGTGTGTGTGTTGTCTATTTCAGATTGAAGAGTTTTCTCATAGCTTAGTTTATGTTGTGTAATTTCTGCATATGCACATGACGAGACGCAGCGAAATATCCCAGGCAATAAATCGCGCAATATATTATTAGCGTCTTCGTTAATCAAATTCACTACGGGAAAACATTGTTATGAAAATACAGAGATGTCACGGGTGTTGTGACGTTATGTGTTGATGACAATTTATTATCTCAATTTTATCAAACTCAGAAAGACCACACCAAGATTAATTTAACTTGCACATGCCGCACACTATCTTTCAATATGTATTTTTTTACACAGCTCACAGATTTGACATATTGATTCTCATATAACACAAGTATCAACTCACATATGTTTTGTAGTTCACAAATGTGGCATATTGATTCTCATATAACACAAGTATCAACTCACACATGTTTTGTAGCTCACAAATGTGACATATTGATTCTCATATAACACAAGTATCAACTCACACATGTTTTGTAGCTCACAAATGTGACATATTGATTCTCATATAACACAAGTATCAACTCACACATGTTTTATAGCTCACAAATGTGACATATTGATTCTCATATAGCACAAGTATCAACTCACACATGTTTTATACTATTTGACAGGTGACATTTTTATGCAATTGTCCAGAAGGCCACCTGTGCCCAGCCAAGTTTGATGACAAAGTAGATAACAAGAAGATTGAACACGATGAGCATGGAAGCTATGTAGCTAAGAAGTGCCAGACAATCCTACAAAAGAAACCATCGTTTTAAAAAGACGATTAAAATGCTTACCTGGTTTTGTAAACTTTGGTTTGGGTATAAGATTGGAAATTCCCCAATCCACAGCCTACAACGCGGTGTTGGTTATATTAGGAATGTGTTAAAATGTAAATATGTAATAAGATTCGCAAAATTTACTGTCACTCTTAGAGGACAAGATGACAAACAACAATATCAAACTATGTATCAAATAACAAAAAAAAAATTAAAAGCTGTAATCACATCTAATATATAAAGGCAGATATGGTTAGGGCCTTTTGAGATCATAATGTATTGTGTGGGAGAACAGATAAAACATCATGGCCTTGAGAGAATGGTGCAGCAAGAAGTGACCAGAGGATCTGGCACAAGTTAAGCAAAGCCACACGACATACTTGTATAATCAGACCGCAACTGGTACCATTATTATTGGGAACCTTCTTTGGGTGTAAAGGTCAGGATGGAGTGCATATGGGAATGTTCGATGGCCGTGATGTTGGTTCTTGACTCAACTGAAATCTAACATAGGTCAGCCCACCTTGAAATAACACCCGTCACCTTATTTAATGAAGTTTGTCAAAGAGTCTCTTCGCACTCCTTCACATTGTACCAATCATCACTAGCCAGGTTTGTCAGATAATTCAGCCTGGTTATTTATATCCTGGCATTGCATGAGAAACCGTGTTAGCACAGTGGCTAGTAGGCGTATTTATCAAATCAGTGTGTATGTGTGAATGAGAGAGAGAAAGTGAGAGAGTTATTTTTATAGTATTTAAAATAATTGTTGTGTGATAACCTTAACTTTTGTGTAAACAGAAAAATTGTAACGATAAAACTTATATATGTATATGGCAAAGTCAAAAGGGAAGAGAGGCATGGGGAGACCAAGAGAGAAGATGCTAGTTAGTTTTGCATCATGGCATTGAGGAACATCAGCATCAGAAATGTCTGGCAGTAATGAGACAAAAGGTTATGTACAGACATAATGATTTAAAATCATAGGGCATGGACTAAAGAAGAACAATCAATAGGTTTATATTTTAGATTCATTCACATATGATGATGATATGACATTGAAATCTTTCTATTTTACATTTAATTACAAATTATTACTATGTGACTAACGTCAGCATCCTTTCATTTCTGTTACATTTACTCACACATGATTGTTACATGTCAGTAGTCACCATTGCTATTTTACACGTACTCACATATAGTTATTGAATCTTTCCATTTCTGTTACATTTACTCACATATCAGTAAAACTACGACTGCACTGATAATGTTATGATTTGTCAATTACTCACATATGAACATTAAATGAATGTAGGTCAAGATTGTTCTATTTTAAATGTGTTTATAGTTTCATATATAGTATAGAAGTATTTTGTTTCTTTAATTATATTAATATGTTGATTGATTTGGTTGTTTCGGGATTTGAGATTTAAATATTGAGCACAGCCCACTACTGGCAATGCTGATGGTACTCTGGTATGAACCTAAGGCCTATCCACGTCCTATGTGATGATCCTAACACAGCACATACCCATTGTAGGTTTCTGTTTCACGATTTGTCTGTTTTTAAATATTGGTTAATAACAACATAATTCATAGCTGACTGACACCTTGTTACGTTGTGCTTCAAGAAAGGCATTATACCTCTCCATAGTAAAAAGCCTAGGCTGAACTGTATGTAGAGACCATATGTTGCCATGTAGCATGATCCCTCTCTCAGTATGGCTAGTTTACTCCAGATTAAAGGTAATACCAATACATCTGGAACAAGACATGGCGCAAAAGCTGCTGGATCAGCAAAGCAATGCTCTATCTGTCCACCTATCGCAGCTTCCACCAGTTGCCGACCAAGGCTTGGGACCTGGTCTGCCCTGACGTGACATTTATTCTTTAGATGACATTTCCTCACATCAGGATAAGGTTTGTACCCTATTTCGTAGCAGTTTTGTATATAATACATTCACTCATCAGCAATTAATATGGGGCTGGCACAACCCTTTTGTTTCAAGGTGTGTAAAAGAACTCCTTACATTACACTAAATTTACAGGAATCTGGGTTTGAAGAACTATCTTGCAAGGAGAGGTTAGGTAAAAAGTGCCTCTTTCTCACTACCTTTACTTCCAGGTAAATTTCTGAGCCCAGAATGCTGTTCTAGCGTGTCGATATGCCATCCATGGAAGAATCCCCTAAAAGAACATATCCCCCCAGCTAATAAAGATGTCACCAAATATATGAAGTGAAATCACTTGGGTATCATGCTAACTCTGTTTATATTCCATTGAATTTTAAAAATGATAGACCAACACCTCAATGAGTGTCCAACACTTGATGAAAACTGGCAAGATTAAGGTGAAAAGAACAAAGGGAAGGCAGAGGTAAATATCTAGATGGCTTGGCCGCATGGCACAATTGAGACAAGAACACGGAGATGATACATGACTGTGCAGGTCGTGTGAAATAATGATGGTGAACAAATACTCCTTCTTTCACCCTTTATTCCCCACTGGTGCATAGGCTTTCAAACATCATATATGTCCTCCCCATATGATTAATTTCTGTCTTTACGTCTCTTCTCTGTGTTTTAGGTAACTTCCTTATTTCATTTGCCCTGTGGATTCCAGACACAGGAGTTTCTGGTGATATTATTCTCAGGTGTTCTCAATGTGATAATTATTCTGAGGTGTTCTCAATGTATAACTTATCCAGTGTCAGCATCTTTACCTGACCTCTCGATTCACATGTAGCCAAATACTACAAGTTACTACTATCCTTTATCCCTCATCTCCCCACTCACATATTCACCAGTCTTTATCCCTTATCTCCCCAGCCCACATCTTCACCAGTCTTTATCCCTCATCTCCCTAGTCTTTATCCCTTATCTTCCCATCTCACATCTTCACCAGTCTTTATCCCTCATCTCCCTAGTCTTTATCCCTTATCTTCCCATCTCACATCTTCACCAGTTGTTGTTTGTATATAATACATTGACTAATCAGCAGTGTAGGCCTGTGTTGTAAACACTCACAGTAGCTCTAAGCTTGTTTAATTATAACCCTCTACCCAAACAGTCTTGTAACTCATAACATATAAGGTATTTTGAATTGTGATATAATAAACCATCATAGAACATTTTAGTTGCATATCCTTTACAAAATGTAGCAGTCAATCCCAGCATTCATTTTGGCTGTTAGTGATTCCAGGGCAAGTATATGTTCAGTAGTTTGCCATTGCTCTCTGAATGACCGGCACCAATACAATTTCATAAAAAACCGACGCAAGGCGGACTGATTGCCAAATCGCTCACACCTATGTTTCGAACATGGTATGCAGGACTACGATCTGTGTTCATAACCACTTTGCCACAGAGCCAGCTTAGAACATAACAATAACAAAAAACACTGAAAAAGTTATCTTGTATGGTCACAGCTTAAAAGAAAATTCTCCATAAAATCAGCAACTGAGCTTCTTTTATTACACAAAATAAATTTACAACAGTAATGAGAGATGGCATCTCCAACAAGAAGTGTGTAGTAAAAGATCCTATGATGTCGCCATAAACAGAGTTGACCTGGATATATCAAGTATAGAACCCACTTGCACACTTGCAAGTGTATTGGGTATATGGTTGTAGCCTGATATTTCTACAAACCAATCATTAGGCATATGGTTGTTGCATGATATTTCTACAGACCAGTCATTGGGCAAGCAATGGCAAACTACTGAACGTAAAACTTCCAAGACAACAACAACAACAGCGGAAAAATTCTGGTGTTGACTGCAATATCCTGTAAAGGATATGCAAAAAAAAAAACCAAAAAAAAAAACATGGGGTATATGGTTCTAGCCTGATATGTCTACAGATCAATCAGCACTCAACGGGTCATGTGGTCAATAGCATCCCTGCCACCTTGACTTCCCAGCACATTCACCTGTACCTTGAAGCCTCATATCAGTTGTTACAAATCTGCCTCGGTGGGGTTCAAACACATGACCACCAAGCAGACAAGCCGCTGCACTACCGTGACTGCAATGTATAATATACGTCATTTACTGGAATGTGTAATATACTTCATTTACTGGAAAGTATAATTTTTTCATTTACTGGAAAGTATAAAATACTTCATTAACTGGAATGTATAATACATTTCATTTACTTATTTCATCATTCTTCTTCTGCTGTTCAGAGTTGAGGACACAGTTATTCAGACAACCCTAAAAGCAGCTTTCTGTGTGGCCTGTTTCCTGTCTAGACCTCAATTCCCTGAGTGTCTGTTCTGTTACTGCTACAGAAGACCCTTAAACTGGAAACAACTGGCTATGGTATGAGTGGGTAAAAAATAGGATACTCTTTTCTTCATGAAATAATGTGTATTCTGTGAGTTGTGAATGAGCAGAAATTAGAAAAAAATGATTTAATGTGTGGAAGTTGGATGTGCCTAATCAAACAACACAGACACTTCTTAAAGAATTTAAAGTATAGGACCAATTAACACACCTTAAGGTGTTTTGGGCATACTGTAAAATCTGCACTCGCTGAGTGTTGTAGCCTCTATCATTCTGGACACCTTCATTTCCCAAAGATGTTTCCTGGTATCCATTTGAGACTGGGTGAACCTTGGACCCCATATCGATGATACAAATTTGAATCCAGCCCGATAAAGATCAAACCCATGACCACCAGACCTGCAGGTGAGAATCTGGCCACTATGCTAATGCAGCTCCCAGACATCTCACAAAAATCCATTCTCATGATATATACGGCAAAAACAAAAATTAAAGAAGATTTAGATGGCAATATATTAAATACTGTACTGGACGGAAACAGAATATGAGACTATCTCAGATGTGAAGGCAACTATGGTGCTAAATGACCAAATGAGCTTTATCACATTGATGACCATCTACTGAGAAAGACTAATCACTTTTGGTATAAAAAACTGGTGCTGAACTGATACTGGAGTCTGAAGAAAAGCACAAAATAAGGCTAGAAAGCTTGATGAAAGGAAAAACCCACAATGACATAGACGAATGTTTCCATTAAAGTCTTCATCAATGAACTAGAAAAACAGTACAACACAAAATAGGCAAATCAACAAGAATACTAAACTTCGGATTTCAAAAGTAACCCAATCAACTCGTGCTTAGTTTTTTGTTCACTGGATTACTTTTTAGATCCTCAGTTAAGTATTGTTGCATTTTTGTGTGTCTGTTTTATTTCTCTAGCTTATAGATACAGACTTTAGTTGAAACATTTCTCTGCATCTGTCTGCATTTTTCCCTTCATTGAGCTTCTTAGCCTTATTTCGTGTTTTTATTCAGGCTACACTACACAACCATGCATTTGTCCTAAGTAAAATGGCAGTTGCATTTACACATAAGCTGCAACAAATCATCAGGATAACATCTGAAGTCTTGGTTCTACTGTGACCGACTGCCCTAAAGACCTCTCCAAGCTGGAGTACTCTGTAATGACACTGTTGAGTGACTCCAGACTTTCAGAAAAGTCACCCATCTCCATTCCATCCACCAGAGTGTAGTGATGCAGATGGGCCTGAGATAAGCAATCATAAAATATTTGTTAGTTAATTTCACGTAATTTACATAAGGTTGCAATCAACCCCAGCATTTGTTGGCTGATTGTTATTTACTAAGCAATTTTTATATTCAGTTAAATGTAGACATATTAACCTCATCAAATATGGACATATTAAACTCATAAAATATAGACATATTAAACTCATCAAATATGGACATATTCTTCTTCTGCGTTCATCTGGAATGTTGTTTTAGACATAATCGCATTGTGCCTGTTTACAGCACAGCTGCTATATTTACACCTTTCGCCGACACATCCGACTTCAGGCATTTGTTGACCAGGTTACCTTCCCGGAAATATATACATATATTTTAAAAAATTGTTGCATATCTCTTATATCAGTCTCTGTGGCTAAGGGCTTGCGAACGCGGTTTGTGAGCCTGTATACCCAGGTTCGAAACACAGCGGTGCTGGTTTTTTGGAAAAAGGTATAGGAGCCGGTCGTTCAGAAAGTAATGGCAAACTACTGAACGTAAAATCTGCCCAGGAATCACGTACAGCAAAAATGCTGGGGTTGACTGCTACGTCCTGTGAAGGACATGCAACTTAATTTTTTTTTAAATATCCCTTATAGGACGTTGCAGTCAACACCAGCATTTTTCAGCTACTGTTGATGTACTAGGCAAGATTACGCTCAGTAGTTTGCCACTGCTTTCTGAGCGACCGGCTCACATACCCCCGTAAGTTACTAGCGCTGCGCGACCTGCTGCCGATTCTCAAGCAGCTGCGTTACTCATGAAAATATACAGAATTACAGAGAAAGACATTAACACCTACACCAGGGAGACCGGCTTCCCAGAAATATGGATATATTAAACTCATTAAATATACACATATTGAATTAAAGTAAGAACATTTGGTGTGGCTGGGTTTGTAAAGACATTTCCATTCCATCCACCAGTATAGTGAGGCTCATGTTCCAGAGGTAAAAATTTTAGTTATGCTGCATGTCTTGTACAGGGTGCCGCAGTCAATCCCAGCATTTGTTGGCTTGTTGTGAGTTTCTAGATAATTTTATGGTCAGTAGTTTGCCATTGCTTTTCTAACTGCCTATGCTCATGCCACTGCGAAACGCAAAGTGGTCTGTTCCCCAATTGCACGTTGTTGACTTTGAACCTAGGGTGTCAGGATTTGGTAAACTGCATTCACTAACCCTAAGCCACAGATGCCAACATCCCTTAGGAAAGCTACAATCAAATGTAGATATATTAAACTAAAGTAAGAACATTTCAATTTTGTGGAGACTGCATATGTGGTTTTATAGAAGAATGTTGAGAACAAATATGGATGGATAGAAAGAAAACTGAAGAGATATCTTAACAGAAGTTAACTCATAAAGAGAACAGGTTACTCTCATCAGAAGAAGACAGTCCCCAATCTTTGGGCATGTCAGAAGAAGAGGAAAGCTGGAGTATGTCATCACTATGGGAAGGTTGGAAGAGAAGAGAGGCAGGGGGAGATCAAGAGAGAGGATGCTGGACAGTTTGACATCATGGCATGGAAGAGCTTCAGTATTAGAAATGACTGGCAGCACACAACATAGGGCTGCAACCTCACTGCACAATTATATGTGCTCTGATCACCTCAAATAGAGCACACCAGGAGAATTATTGCACAGCGTATGAACTTTGTAGCATTGCCATGATTGTAAACGTATGTATTTCAGATCCACACATGCTATAAATATTCCTTTTGTGGGTAGGTTTTTAAATATTTAAGTTCAGCCTTGGCTGCTGCCTATTCAGCCTACTTGTTTCTATTTACAACTATCAAGAAATGTTTAGCTAGAGCAATGTGCACACAGACCCTTAATTTTTGCCTTTTCTGAGAAGGCTTGATGTCTGATGTCCTACTGCACAACTACAGTGGAGTGTTAACTAGAACCCAGTTTAAACATATGGCTGTCAATCCTGGACAATTAGTAAACAAGCTAAAATATCCCTTGAGCCCTCAGAGATGTGGTTTTACAGAAGAATGCTGAAAATTCCTTGGACAGCCAAATTGAGTAATCTAAATGTTTTGAAAGAGGCTAAGACAGACACAAGGACAAGTTATCACAAACACCAGAAAAAGGTGGCTGTAGTTATTTTTGGCAACATTCTCAGAAGACAAACACTGGAACATGATGACAACTTTACAGATTTGTGAACAGAGAGATAGAGGAGGACAGCAAGAGAAGATTCTTGACAGACTTTTGTTGTGGCATCGAAAAGTATCAGCACACAAACTGACACTTGCTGTTGGAGATCACATAGTGTGGAAAAGCAGTATTGTTTCTAATTTCCATATCTATTTGCTTTTGACCCCTTCTCTCTCTCTCGCTCGCAATTTCACTTAATCTGAGGGTTCCAAATAAAAGACTTTCCAGTTATATTATTTTCAGATTTTCTCAATGTGTGTCTTACACACAATATCTTTCCCTCATCTCTTGGTTAGCTGGACTCTCCCTAGTTTTCTTCCTAAGCTCCACATTAGTGATTCTGTCATACATTTTAGTCCTTGTATTCTGCACAGACAGCAGTTATTGAATGTCTGTAGTTTATTAGCAACTGTTTTCGATAGGTGACTGTGTTAACTTACTTAAGTACATCAACATCATGTAGCAGGTCCTTGCCAAAACAATGCTCTCATGAGAGGTCCACAGGAAAGACTTTCCATTTTCCACCAGCCCCCTTATTCCATGCATTTTCATCTATGGGCGTCTACAAATCCTGTTTTCCACCTTTGTATTCCTCTAGCCCTGCATCTTCCACCAGGAACTATGTACTGTTCCTGTACTGTTCTCTCTAAGCCAATGTGATGTTTAAGATAGCCAGAGCATTTCAGTTTTCAAGAAATGATGTTGATAAGTCAATTTTCTTCAATGTTCAGATCTTGTGGAATGTCAGTACTTTTCTTGATCTACAATATTCTAAGATATTTTCTGAAACACTAAGTTAAAAAGCCTTTTCTTCTTCTGTGAATGTGAAGTCCATGGTTTACATGCGTATGTTGCCTCAGGGAATATGCATGCTGTAAAAATGTTTACTTTGTTTGCCGGTGTTGCTTACACTATCTATTGCTTTATTTATCAATATTCTAATAAAATATTCAAATCAAAGCAGAGAGAGATCTCATGGTATTAAAAATCTTGGCTCCTCCATGGTGGTAGGCAAAATTGTTCATCTTCTACCATGAAGATTCTCTGTAAGACAGAAGAGGGCTTCAAATGAACTCTGATCCCTCGTGGTGTGTTATCAGTGGTGAGGTTTTGTGTATACTCCTACTGTGATGTCACATTCATCTGCACTGTGCTACCACCTGCAGGACACTCTTGATATCCCTAGCAACAATACTGTCAACTTGTATGATGATACCACTGATTTGTAATTTTCTAGCTGGGTTTAATGCACTTGTACTTAAACTTCTGAGCACTGATGGCGGGGGTAGTGATAGTCAGTTGGACTTAAAACTTCTCTTACAGAAAGTAATGGCAAACTACTGAATGTAAAATTAGCAAGTATATCAACTGTGGTTGGGGTTGATTGCAACATCCTGCAAAGGACGCCCAACATTTTTCAGAGCACAACATTTAAGATTTTCATTTAAAGCCCCTGTGTACTTTGCTGAAACTAATGACATATTAATGATATAATAACTGCAGTTGTACCTTCCGTTTATAGAGTTTGTTGAATCGGTCTCGGATGTCAGAGAAAGAATTATGGACGCATGTATTGTTTGCTAGAGTCAGCAAGTTGTACGGCTGCCCTACAGCAGCTATAGAGCACAAACCAGTCTTCCAGCCTTCTTGATTCCAATGAACAAAATGCAGATTTTGCCTCAACCTATATGGAAACAATAACAACAATATCACTGCACTTAGAACATTTCCTAATATTCTCTAACTCCATCACAAGGCCACCAAAAAGGCTGCATGCTGATTAAGTAAAAAATTGATTAAAAGTCTGCCTGGCTTTTCTTCTATGCTTTGAGCATCATTAGGATCTTCTACTCACTACCTTCTGATATACTCTCTCCAGATATGGATACTTTGTTCAGTTGCACTCTCCTACTGGTCCTAGACAGCCTTCACCACATCACCCTTATTGTAAAGATGCTATCAGCCTATAGGGGCAGCAGCAGCCAATCTGTTTACCTGTTCATGGCCATGAACACCTGCAAGTCCTGGGCAGAAAATCAATGACAGGCTTGCAATCTGCATCTTGTTGAGCGATGCAATCCACTCCACTTGCAACATACTGTAGTGCACACACACATACACCAGGTCAGTGATATCCCCCTTGAGGTGTGACTTATTCATGACCACATGGCTTTGAGGCTAGCCCATACTCATAAAACGAGCACCAGAAAATGTCCTGGCAGATAAGGTGGTCAACATGATACTGACCACATCATTCAATGAGTACCATTTGGTCAAGAAAAAGAAATAGGTTAAGGGACATTGTACATTGGAGAGTCTGCGTGTAATATAACTTTCAGCATGAGAATGGAGGTGGAGGTTGTAACAATGATATTTTGATGGCTGAAAAGTAGTCCAACATGTATTTGTAATGGACTAGCAGAGAATGCTAAGTAAAATAGAAATGGAGGTCAGCTTGGCCGAATGGATAAGAACACATTAAACATATGGTGTGCTGATGCTGAGGGGTTCAACCCCTACACCCGTAAGTTGTACTACAATGTTGAACTCTCATCCTTGACTTTGGAACATAAATTACAAGTACCTTTGAAGTTGGAGTGGGTTGACCTGATCGCGAAGGACACTGTTAATATAGAAAGCTAATCCATACACTTTCAGTCCAGCACTACTAGAAGCAGTGTGTGCGGACTACGCTTGAGCTCAAAGCCAGTGCAAAAAAAAAATAGAAACTGGTATGAGCCGAGCTGTGGCTGATATCACTCGACAAGATGAAGGTCAAGAGCATATAATGAATTTTCCGTTCAAGGTATGTGGATGTGCATGGAAACAAACAGGCTGATAGACTGGGTGCTGATGCTGCGCCTTTGGGCAGTGGGCTACTTTATGACATGGTTGAAGACTAAGCCTGAGTGGAAAGTGCTGTAAAGAAGATAGGGGATCTACACCCGGAGAGGATTCAGAATGGAGTGAGCAGAGTGTCTGAATGACAGTCAATGCATGGGGGAAGTGTAGACAGGACAATTTACACAGACTGCCACTGGTACCAACCAGCATGGGAACTATATTTGGTTGCTAGAGAAGTAGATCTTCTGAGTGCAATGATGATTCTTAAACTAACACTCACTCTTAAATAATGGGCTGGCACTGTATCCCTATTATACCACGGTCACATTTACATAATTTTTTTAATCATATTCCTTTCATGATGAATAACATTACAAAACTAGAAAAATATAATTTCCTTCTTTTTAATGTGCTTGGAATCAGCCTATATCTGCAGTTTTGTTTCCTGCATGAACAGCACAGTCTCCTGCATGCCATTGCAAGCTTCCATAGACAATGACATCCAGGGTTATTTCATCCAGCACATAACTTGGACTAACAGAGTAATGACTGCCTGGAAGAAGCTAAAGAAATTAGAACATTATACACAACTCAATGCATGGAGTCTGCCTATGTTTCTTTTCCCACTGATCTTTCCAGGTGTCACAATCTTCTCCAATGCTTCTCTTCTCATTACACGACCAAAGAAAGCCATCTGTATTTTTTCTTATAATTATGTATAATGTTCTACGTTCTTTAGTCTCTTCCAGGCAATAGTTACTCTTACAGTCAAAGTATTTGCAATATTCATGGGTGTCACCATTTTAATCTTCCCACAAGACGTGCACTACCTCATGTCAATTTTCATTAATTACCACAGCGCCTCTACCCCCTGAAAGTAAAGGAGGTTTGGCTATCCTCTTAAAAAGATCAAATGTAGTTGAAGATACAATAACAGGATGAAGCAACATATTCAAGGATGCATAAATATGGACTTGGCAAGAAAAGATGTATGAAAGGAACAATAGATTTTTACATTTTCACCCAGTGAAATGCTAGAGCAATCAGCATCGTGCACCTTCTGTCACTTAGTTGCAGACATAGAGAATCTATGGGTCTTCTTGGTGTGCCAAGCTATTTATTCTTAATTAAATCAATCAATCAATTATCAATAAATTAATTCAAGAGTCTACAAAGCAGATTTTACTAGTCCTGAAAAATGTAGAAATCTAAATTTGTGCATGAAGAGTGACATTCTCTACACAATGAAATAATTATATATAGATGGAGTGAAATTGCTGCATATTGAATTTAAAAAGTAACTTCCTTGCATAAACAACACGTGGAAGTGGAAAGCAAGGGGAAACCACAATATAATGCAACCCAAATCACTCAACTTAGTAGCAGAGAAGAAAAAAAACGAATATGAACGATCTTATGGTTACAAAAGAAATTAAGGTCATGAGGGTGAATGAGGCAGGCAAACTGGCAAGGAAAAAAGAAACTTTCCAGTGGGTAATGTTGAGAGCGATGTTCTGCAAAGAACCTGCCACATGACGTTGAAGACATAGAACAACTGCAACAAATAAAACCTGTCAATGTTCCTTCGTATGTCCGACAGTTCTGCGCTGCCTCTCACCATCAGATGCGCAGGCCAGGTACAGACTGCGTTTGGGGTCGACTTTCAGCATCTGATGGTCACTAGAAAAGGCATCTGAAAACATCTGGTCTAGACTGGCAAAGGATAAACAATGTTGAAAAAGATAATGGAAATGACCACACACACACACTCAAAAACAAACAAACAATAACAACAACAAATGAACCAATTTAAGACAGAAACCACAAACAATATGTTGCATGATTTATTGCCTGGCATATATTTTGCTGCATCTCATCGGGTGTATACTGCAGAGTTATATATTATAAGAAGTGAATAAATGAATAATACTTTAACTGAAACAATTAAAACACATAGTCACAGGTATTGTTTGAATGTGGAGCATTTGTTATCCCCAAGGTAATTTCAAATTTAACACATACTCTTTGTTTGTACAGATTTTGCTGACAAAATCTGTTATATAATTGTTAACTTATCTACTGTCTATGTAATGCTAATCCTTATTCCTGGGATCTGACATTACCACTTATCATCTGCTTTTGTGTTTTTCGTTAGCTTTTGATTCCCAATTGATTAAAGTGCAGAATTTGTTTTATATTGCTGGACAAGTCGGTCTAGAGCAGTGGTTCTTAACCGGTGGAGAATTCCTCCCTCCCCCCTCTTGGGGGGGGGGGGGGGGGGGGGGGGGAGGAATCAAGATTATTTCAAGACCGCATTACTACAAGAACCGATTACTTGATATTGTTTTTCCCTTCATACTTTACAATTCTGTACGTCTCACCCTTCTGAAATTCATTTTATAACGTAAGTACACCCGCAAATCACGTTTTATGTAGACGTCTGGACTTGTTTTAGTATGTGCTATTAAATTTAGCTTCCATTATTATGTATACTGTGTAGGGGAGGGGGGGAATTTTAGGGAGAAAATATGAAAAGGGGGGGGGGGGGGGGGTTAATAACGTTCTGAAAATATGGTGAAAGGGGGCAAAGGCCAAAAAAGGTTGAGAACCACTGATCTAGAGGGTCCTCTAGTCACTTTAGATGGGCTCTGAAGGAGCCTCACAGGGTGAACATCAGAAAAATAGTTAGTTATCTGTTAGGGTATCATTCTTGCATTCCAGATATGTCCATAGGTGCTCAGAGCATCATCCTCAACATATGCAGCTAATAGTCCCAGTTCTGTTTGGTTATTGAGACCCCTCATTCTCCAGCTGTGCCTCTCGTATCTCGTCATGCCAATTCTTACTCCCATTAATCAACAGTGTACTTATCCACAGACTAATGCAAAGGTTGCATGATACTGTGGTTTCCTGTGAGCCTTCTGGTGGCTAAGTATCAACGACTTCAGCACGCCATTATTGTGACTGGTTTTTGCATGAATTGCTGAACATCTTCTGCAGGATTGTCCTCTGTACAGTTAGTTGAGAAAGATATACTTGCCCACTTAATCAACACTAAACTCCAAGTTGGATGGAACTAAAGAGGAACTCCAAGAGCTGCTTGAATTCTCACAAGAACTCATCATATGGTGTTAAAGTTAGTTGCATGGTCTACACAGGATGTCGCAATCAATCCAAGTATATTTTTGTAATTTGCAAGGAAATGTTACATTCAGTAGTTTGCGATTGGTTTCTCAACAACTGATACTCATACCATCAAAATCAACACAAAGCAGTCTGTTTTCAAATTATCTGCAGCTCATTTCAAACATGACTCTGGTGATCGAGTGAGATGGCAGAACATGACCGCGCACGCTTACCGGCATGGCACATGATGGATGGATGGATTTGAAACACTCGACTCAGGATATCTGGAATAGTGAAACATGTTCACTGCTCCTAATCCACAGTACCAGTTAGCTTATGTTGTAATCTAAAAAGCAATTGCAAGAAAAGTTTGACATTAAATGTCGCCACATTTATCATACACCTATGTGTTACCAAAGCCCATACAGGAAGCAAAGAACAGTTACTCTGTAATCTACCATATAAGTTGAAGTTGGTTGGTGTGAGACTATCTACCTCAACCCAGTAGAAAACATAGCTGCAGAATCCAACCAATCTATAAAGGGCTTGGCATGAGTTGGTTGGGACATTATATGCTGGACTGGGAGATAAAAGGCAGCAACAGCAGAAGAAGAACAAGAAGAAGAAGAAGGTGGAGAAGAAGGAGGAGTAGGAGGAGGAAAATGAGGAGGAAGAGGAGAAGAAGAAGAAGGAGAAGGTGGAGTTAGAGGAGAATAAGGAGGAGGAGGAGGAGGAGGAGGAGAAGGAGAAGAAGAAGAAGAAGAAGAAGAAGAAGAAGAAGAAGAAGAAGAAGAAGAAGAAGAAGAAGAAGAAGAAGAAGAAGGTGGAGTTAGAGGAGAATAAGGAGGAGGAGGAGGAGGAGGAGGAGGAGAAGAAGAAGAAGAAGAAGAAGAAGAAGAAGAAGAAGAAGAAGAAGAAGAAGAAGAAGAAGAAGAAGAAGAAGAAGAAGAAGAAGAAGAAGAAGAAGAAGCAGGAGGAGGAGGAGGAGAAGAAGAAGAAGAAGAAGAAGAAGAAGAAGAAGAAGAAGAAGAAGAAGAAGAAGAAGAAGAAGAAGAAGAAGAAGAAGAAGAAGAAGGTGGAGTTAGAGGAGAATAAGGAGGAGGAGGAGAAGGAGAAGCAGAAGAAGAAGAAGAAGAAGAAGAAGAAGAAGAAGAAGGTGGAGTTGGAAGAGAATGAGGAGAAGAAGAAGAGAAGAAGAAGAAGAAGAAGAAGAAGAAGAAGAAGAAGAAGAAGAAGAAGAAGAAGAAGAAGCAGAAGAAGAAGAAGAAGAAAGCCAACAACAACAACAACATTGTGATGATGACCGCCATCCAGATGATGATAACATGGCATATTTAAACATACCGTCGTAGTGGAAGCTGGACATCAGCTGATGAATACAATGGAGACTGACTGGCCACCAGATAGTGCAGTTTGGGAAATGGCACCAGATTCATCGTGATCTCATTCAGATCCACATTGAGAGATCCCTCAAATCGAGCTGAGCTGGAGAGTAGTCAACGCAGCAAACAAATCAATGTCTATATGACTATATCGCTTTAACAAAAACAAAAGTTAATGACAACACTATAGTAGTTGCTGCTGTAGGGATGTGCAGTGTTATGCCTTGACATGTTCTAGGCCGCAGCATGAGGTGGTGTGTCCAGTTCCCTTTCTCATCACTACATGTCCCCCAAACCTAGGCCAGACTATATAAAAACAAGCTTAGCATACTCAGCAGCTCAGCTGTTGAACAATCTTCCACAATGAATCAAAGACATCACCAACCCCTGTACATACAATCACAACCTATTTAAACACTATATCAGCACAGACTATATGCCCCCTAAAAAGAAAACAATAATTTTCAGAAAAAAACTAGTACAATTAACATTATCTTAACAGTGGTACAGTATATCTATCTTAGAGAATTATAATACATGACTCATTAATACTAATATTACTAGTATAAGTTATAATATTATAACTATTATAATATTAGTATTAATGAGTCATGTATTATTAATGATTATTGATTATTTTCAACGCATTTTAATGTATAAATTATTATTGTGTTCAAATCTCGGTAGGGTGTGGATTTTTTCTGTCAGAGGCAAAAAGAAAATCCTAACCTGCACAGTTCGCGGTGACTGCACTAGCCAGGCGGCCTAAATTTCTCAGACTCAAAACCCCCTGCCCTACACTGCAAGGTACTAGAGGCAGTTGATGACACTGACAGTTTTTGTATAAGATTAGCCTCGTATGTGATACATGAGTGAAATGTATGACAGCAGAGAGATAAAAAGGGCAGGTTGTTAGGCCTGCATGACCAATTCTAAACCCTTTGAAAATAAAGTGTATTTGTTTGTTTGTTCCGTCTCAGACAATACCCAGAATTTAAACATAGAAGCCACAAACAATATATTGCATCATTTCTTGCCTGGCACATTTTGCTGCATCTTGCATACTACATTTTTATATATCATATGATTAATACTTTGGATAAAATACTGAATACATAGTCACAGATATTGTACGAATGTGCAGTATGTTATCCCCACAGAAGTATAAGATTTAAAAGAAAGTCCTTCTGTTTGCATAGCAACAGCCAGCTGGCGAAATCAATTGTTCATCGAATGCAGTATATGAAGTGATTTTCTTAATAAACTCTACGACTGCTAATAAGCAAATGTTTCTATGACGGCCAACTTTGACATTTATGACATGTTATCTGCACAGAGATTCCTGAAGATTGATTAACTCTCTTTTTCACCAACACTGGTATATGTTCATTTACTCGATATGCTAATTGTATGGTTTGTTCTACCTATGTAAGTTACACCTGACAAGATGCAACGAAATCTGCCAGGCAAGAAATCGTGCAATATATTGTGTACAGATTCCATGTCTAATTCACTCAGGGATTACATTGTTTTGAATTCCTAGAACATTCTAGAATTGTCTGGTACCTATTTTTATGAGGCTGGATCCCAGAGCTGTACTGATCAGAAAAAATAACACTGTCTCTCCTAGGGATTGAACCTGGACCTTTCTCATGGCAGGCAAGCGATCAATTCACATGCCAAATAACTATCATTAAGTAATAGATTTATGTGGGTTTGGAGACAGCAGTGACGGTATAGTATAAATGAAAGTAAATATCTGGATAGCTTGACCACATGGCATGGTGGGGACAAGAACACAGAGCTGATCCATAACTCTGGGGATCATATGAGATGGGAAAACATCACTGCCCATGCTTATCTGCATGGCACATGATGATGATGAGAAATTAAAGCAGAAATGGAAGGCATGGTTCCTGGAAGAAGGCGTAGACTAATACGATGGATATGGATGACATCGGATATTAAAGACCACCTGGGCAAGAAGTTGCACGAGGCAGAACAAACTTGTGAAGGATGGAGAATTTTCCTGTATTCTTCGTATTATAAAGATATAAGTTGAGGTGGTGGAGTGGTTAGTGCACTTGATTACCAACATGGTGGTCCCTGGGTTTGATCCCTATTACTACAGCTCTTGGTGCCCCCGGCTGCATACCATCGATACTATAGACTTCTCTGAAAGAGTATCATCAGTCGAAGTCATCATGTACCCTGGGATGCCACCGTAGCAATGGTCAAGTCATCTGCCCCATGTTCTGAAGTTCGTTTTCAGATGGTCTGCAAAGAAGTTGTTGTATAGTGATAATGATGCTGAATGGACTTATTGGAAAAGTATGCAGACAGAAAGAAAATGGAAAAGACCCAATTTGCACAGGACAGATAATATTTAGAGATGGATAGGAAAAACCCTGGCAGAAACTGAGCTGATGGCAAGACACAGACACATGTCTGTGATTATCTCTTACTGACTAGGCATTCATGGAGACAATGCATCTCTTTGTTTAGATATCTGAGCAAAGGAAATAGATTGATAGAAGAAACAAATGTGGAAAGGAAGTCATATAGAGTATATCATGAGACAGTGCCCCATGGGCTACACATGGTCTCTACAATTCAGCAGAGGCTTTGCTGCCATGTAGAGGTTACAATATGTCTTTTTTGAAGCACGATATAACAAACTATCATCTGTCAAGATGACAAGGTGCCAGTAGATATGTTTTCATATGTATTCAATAATTGCATAATGAAGTGAGGAGACAAACTCCCTAGCTTTCCAGAGAAACCTCTGGCATCCATTTGGGAAACTCAAAATGACTCCAGCTGTACTTAGACACAAATACTACCACATCTGTGGGCTGAACACTAGGACCATCATCATCATTATGTGCCATCCAAAAGACATAGGCATTCATGTGTCTCCACACATCTCAGTTCTTGGTGTTCTGATCAATTCTACCGCGTTTCCCCGAAAATAAGACCGGGTCTTATACTAATTTTAGCTTTAAAAATATGCACTAGGGCTTATTTTATTTACTTATTACAAAAGTCTACATCTATTCATGTACACAATTCTACATTTATTCAAATTCAGTCATGTCATCTTCTTCTGGAACATCATAACTCTCCAAATCCCGCATTCCAGCCTGAATTTCTTGCAACTCCCATTTCCTGTAAAATCATTGGTTCCAGTCTCTCATGTCCAGCAATAAAGCTTTCCTTAAATAAGCATTTCTTGTCCATGTAGCCTGCTTGTAGTGCATTGGTAACTTTATTTCACACGAGTGACGTATTGAATTATGAACCACATCCGTTCATTATCAAGTGCGCACCAGTGGCGTCTGTACTCCGATTGGCCATTCGGCAACAAGTCTCTCATTCTAGCTGATGATCTTAACTAGGGCTTATTTTAGGGGTAGGTCTTATATTAAAAGCATCTTGAAAAATCGTGCTAGGGATTAATATAGGGGTAGGTCTTATTTTTGGGGAACACAGTATTAACAATATTTCCCCAGGCCTCCATCTTAGGCCATCCAGCATCATTTGCCTCAGTCTACTTTAGCCACTTTAGTAACATTTTCTAAATTGCTTTTTAATTATATAACCTGCATAGTTGGATACCTCTTGAAAAAACAAATCCAACGGTACCATATTAAAGTCTGTAGGTCATGTCTTAGTCGAGATATTAATGTTTGTGCATCAGTTTATCATGTAAAATGAACATATAGAAAAAAATCGATTTTGACCTTTTCACAACATGAGTCCCTATCTACACACTCAAACAAGTGTTGGTTACACTGACACCAAGGGAGATTACCATTGCCGCTGTATAACTCAAGGACAAATAACTACTACCAGTTTTTATATATACACACTCGCACACACAGATATATACATCTCCACGTCATGCTGTGATGACGTCAGACCACGCGCGCAGTAGCACGCACGGTTGTGAACGCGAGGCCGCGAAGCGGAGATCAATTCTGACCAGAGAATTCGCCTTGCAAAGTTACCCAAAAATAAATGTAAACAAACTTGTAGATTGATGACAATTTACACATAAATACTAAAATGGGTGTTGAATGAAAACATGCATTCATTATCATTTTAGTCGCTCTGAATAATCCATACGAATATTAAATGATCACCACTGGATTATGACATGGAAAATCGCAATTTTCCCGCCATGGAAATTACGGCGCCATAGCATGTGATCTTAATGGTTTCAGTTTGGGATGTAACTGCCGACTTAAATTAAATAGTCGAAAATTACACTGTACGCATATAAATGGATGCTCAGTTGAATTATTTGTACTAGATCAATTCATAACGTCTATATAAAACAAACTTTATGAATCAACTTACGTCTTAAAAAGACAGTCTCTTTATCTCCGTAAGAAGAACAATTTGAGAAGCCAAGATGTATACATTCATAGACAATGGAGGGAACTACAATACTAGGTAATTGGTTTCTGTTTTAATGCGATCTTGAAATAATCAGGGAATTTAACATCACAAGTACTCTATATATCCTTAAATCGAAGACACAAAAACAAGAAACTGAAAACTGGAACGCAAAAAAATCTCCGGTAAAATTCGGCAAAACTAAAACTTAGTACCTAGTCTACCTCTGCCTAATTTACTGCTGATTTTTCCAGCTGTCATGTTTTCCATTGCCCTCTCTTCTCATTACATGACAAAAGAATATTGTTTGTCTCTTCCATTTTGTTGTATATAATGTTCTACATTCATTGACCTTTCCAGTTACTTGTTAGTTAATCAGGTAGTCCAAAAGAAGGATCAATATGTTGGTAAGATAATGCATGTTTCTAACATAAGAAATAAACATGGATAAAAACCTGGTCATGTTCAGCAGCAGGTTAGCAACTAAATTGTTCATCTTATCAAAGGGGCGCTCATCGGCTTTCTTGGCAACACCTCCATCTCCGGCGGTCAGAGCACTATCTAGCTTCACTGCGGAGCTGCCATAAACTCTCTTTCCAGTTTTAGATGATGGGATGGCTTGCGTTATTTTACTGACAATGTCTATTAAAGCCTAAGAGTGCAGAATGAAAATAAAAAAAGAAAAATTAATAATAATAATCAAATATGCAAGCAACATTTAGAATATGTGTACTATATATATAAATGCTGGAAAATGAAAACATAATAAAAAGAAGAACAATTTAACAGAAATAATTTAAAACCATGCCTAAATATTGAGTAAACAAAAGAAACAAAACAAACTAGATTGCTACATCAATTAACTAATTATTTAATAAATTAATAAGATGTGAAATCTATACATGTGAAGCTACATAAATAAAGGTGTCGCTACATCAATTAAATAAATGAAACATCAATAAACTGGTTGCTACATTAACTAACTGCTATATCAATACTACAAGAGATTTAATTGACCTGATTTTCAATGGGCAGAACACAATGTGCATGCTCTGTGAGCTCCCTCATTGCTAGAACACTGTTGTAAGGTGAAGTAACAACATCATCTTTAGCCGATGGGTACACGGCCGTCACAAATCTGAAGCACAAGATTATTGAAAGCATTTACAAATGTGTGAGACTCTTGTTTATGCAAATTAGGATCAAGGGCCCTGTTACATAGTCAGCACAATGAGATGTTTGGTGTCTTTAGAGTCAACATCATAGCATTCTGACAAACCCATGTATGTTCCATCTCTGTCAAGAAGTGTAAGATGTGGATGCAGACTATTCCAGTAACATGATGGTTGTTAGTGAGGTCATTGACAGATTATCCACACTGCACAATAAACTATTCAGTCCATATGTGCCTGCATCCCCTCCTCAGTATCTCCCTCAACAAATGTAAGAAGTGCATGCAGACTGTTCCAGTAACAGATTATCCACACTGCACATCAAACTATTCAGTCCATATGTGCCTGCATCCCCTCCTCAGTATCTCCCTCAACAAATGTAAGAAGTGCATGCAGACTGTTCCAGGAACAGGATGGTTAGTTCGTTGACAGATTATCCACGCTGCACATCGAACCATTCACCCCTTAAGTGCCCGTATCCCCTCCTCAGCATCTCCCTCAGCGTGTGGCAGCTGACATCAGCAATTCTATGTTGGTTGACTATTCTTCTTTGGCCCCCTACAGAGTGTTCTTGTCTGGCTTCACCTCTTTTGACTTGATGTTCTTGCGGTCTGGTCTGGTTGTAGACATGTCAGATTCATTCTCATAAATCCCTGCTTACTAAAACCACAAGTAAATCCAATCTCTTACATCCTTAAATATATTGTTTCATCTGTTATTATTTCTTCAACCAGCAGTTGTTCATAGATAATCATCAAAATTCTTAATCCTTGAACTGAGAAATGAAAATATTAGCAGATCCACCTTATAAGATATGTTTGGAGAATCAAATAAAGATCACAACCTGCATCTGATAGTAAATGATGCTAAGTAAATATAATTACGATGACCTGCAGCAACATTTTATGTTTTGTCAAACTCACTTGTACAGTTTTGTGTGCATATAAATCTTATATCCCATTTTCATGGGTTTAACCATATGGTTGGAGGATCAGTCCGGGATGTGACAGGCACTTGTGAATTAATGTCACCTATAATGCCAGGTGTACTGCATCTCACTGAAAGTGTCATCCTGCACTCACTCGTGAATAGTAGAGATTAATTACTCTCCAGCATGAGTCACAAGTTATCTTAAGATAAGGCAGTTAACAGAGAGGTGAGAATAAAATAAGTGGTAAAGCAAATTGGGCCATTTTGCACACCTTACAGCATATTACGATAAGGTGATAGAATCATATTTGTATACACCAATCAGCACTTTATGGGTCATGTGGTCAGTATCCTGTCCGCCTCTTTCACCTCCCAAGACATTTCCTGGTATCCATTGTGAGCTGTGTCGACCTGGCAGCCCATGTCAATTTTTAAAAATCAGTCGCGATGAGAATTCAAATCCCCATGAACGCCAGGCCAAGTGGCCTGCGTCTAGTCACCATGCTACCACAGTTCTCAAATAAACAAATGAATCACAAGTAATGTGAGAATGCAGTTAACAGACTGATGCAAAGACCAGTGTGAAAGGGCAAAACTCTGGTATTATCTTACTGGCATGACACTGGTCAGACATGAGTTTGGAGAGGGGAAGGACAGCTTTGTAACACAGCACCCATGAAGATGGTACTCTGGTACCAGGTCAGGAGAAACTATCTATTCAAATAGATGCTAACCCTTTTCAAGGCTCAGACAGTCTGAAAGGCAATGCAGTTTGGAGCTCAGCATGGCCGAATGAATTACAGTGCTCATTTTTAAACATTCTGTGTGCTCATGCTGAGATAGCAGGTTCAACCCCTACACTGATCAGTTGAACTAAAATGTTGACTTCTCATCCATGACCTTGGGACCTAAATTACAAGTACCTCAGAAGTCGGAGTGGGTTCACCTGATGGCAAGGGACACTGGTAATAGGAAAAGCCAATTCATTGCAAAAATAAGTCCAGTGCTGCTAGAAATAGTGTGTATGGACAATGCTTGAGTTCAAACTGAGCGAGTGAGTGAGCAAAAAAAAAAAAATGCAGATTTTCACAGCAATGAGAGCCAATAACTATGCTCATATTATTTTGTTGTTGTTGCATATCCTTTACAGGACGTCACAGTCAACACCAGTATTTTTTGCTGTTGTGATCTCTTGGCAAGTTTACGTTCAGTAGTTTGCCAATGCTTTCTGAAACTCCTATTATACATCTCAGATTACCTGTAAACATCTGGGTACTCATCCTCCAGTATGTTGAGTATACATGTTCCAACACCTGATCCTGTCCCTGGAATATATATAAAACGTACAGTTAGTTAGTTAGTTAGTTAGTTAGTTAGTTAGTCAGTCAACAGATCATCCTCATTGCACATCGAACCGACTCAATGAACATGATCAAGAGGATAGAGGAGGGGTCGATCCGAAGAGAATGGTTGCTGCCTCTGAAGCGGTCTCGGCTGGCAAAGATTAGTTTCATCTTCGTGCCAGGGCATGCTGGAGTACAAGGAAATGAGCGGGCTGACAAGCTCGCAGGTGAGGCTACTGTTGAGGGCGGACGCGCCATGGACCAGGCTGACATTCTGAATGCTCTACGAGAAGTGAGACTTTTGCAAGAACCAAGTGATGACTGTGAATCTACAACAATGGCCAGACTGCGAGAGCAGCAAATTAAAAGAGGGGTGGCCAAACAAGAACACTACGCAGGAAGCCAAAGAAGATTGATAAACCAACACAGAACTGGCGTCGTTAGCCGCTACACGCTGCGGGATTTGCTGAGGAGGGGATCCGAGCACTTATGGACTGAATGGTCCGATGTGCAACGAGGATGATCTGTCGACTAACTAACATCGAACCATTCAGTCCATAAGTGCTCAGATCCCCTACTCAGCAAATCCCGCAGCTTGTAGCGGCTAACGACACCAGTTCTGTGTTGGTTTATCAATCTTCTTTGGCTTCCTGCGTAGTGTTCTTCTTTGTTTGGCCACACATCTTTTAATTTGCTGTTCTCGCAGTCTGACCCATAATTGTGATTTTGCACTGCACACAGAGACCAGCTGGAATAAGGTATGGGTTGGCAGTGCTTCCTCCAAGGGGATTATAGGCATCTAACAGACTCCAAAACAATGCTTGGAGAATAAATAGTAGTCATCTTCATGATGATCTGCCAAATGGTGTAAGCATTCATGTATCTCCACTGATCTCACTATTGGTGTTCTGGATCAAGTCTAGTTTAGATTAGTTAGTTAGTTAGTTAGTTAGTTATCAGTTGCACTCCGGACATGTCCATAGGTGCTCAGATCCTCCCCCCAGCATATGCATCAGCGTCCGGTGGCTAATAGTGCCAGTTCTGTGTTGGTTGACGAGGCGCTTTGTTTTCCCGATGTACCTCTCGCGTCTGGCTGTGCCGATTCTTACTCCCAGGTCTTTCATCCTGGAAAGCGATGTGGAATCACTGGCGTCAAAATCCTCTGTTCTCGCCATATCTTTAAGGGCGTTAATAACATCCGCACGATCCATGGGCTGGCCATCCACAGGGGGTGCAGAGCCAGCCAATTTATCAGCTCGTTCATTTCCCTCAACTCCCGCTTGTCCCGGGACGAAGATGAAGGTGACTTTGCGGACAGCAGACTTCCGCAGCGACTCAGTCCACTGTCTACGTACAGATCCAGCTTCGACCTTCTGAATCATGCTCATTGAATCACTTAGTACACACACGTTGGTATAATGCTGTGATTCCAGCCATATGAAAGCCTGTGTAACTGCCATCACCTCCATCGTCATGCTGCTCGTGGTCATAGAGTGGGCACCACTGGATTCTTGAACGGTTCGGCCCGCTGAACGGGCTGTAAATGCCCACGCACTTCTCTGCTGCTTTACAACAGATCCATCTGTATAGATGAGCACTTCGGGGCTATCTGAGTGATCATAGATGAGCGCGTTAACCTCTGCATTGACAGCGGCAGGGTTCTGCTCTCTGCACCGTCTGTCGAGTGTGGATAATGCAGGAGAAGGTACACTTAAAAGCTGGAGGCACCGGCCACCCATTCCTTGCCGGGGTTGATACTGGTAAGACTGCAGACCTGTCCGACGACATCTTCCGCCCGACCCATCCATGATTTGCCCCTCTTTAGCCTGTCACCCTTTTCTCTGAATGCAGCGTCATGCAGAGGGTGCTGCTCATCTGCACTTATTTTTAAGTATGCACGAGCTCTCCAGATCTTGATCCTGTGTTCCATTGTCGGGAAGTCAAGGAGGTATCTCATTGCTACACAGCTGGTGTCTCTCGTGCAGCCCAAAATGATTAGTTTAGATTAGTTTAGTTTAGTCGACGGATCAACATCATGGCACACGGGTGTAACTCATAAGTGCTCTGTTCTATTCCTAATTCAAGCCTGAGTCCAGAGATTCTCAGCTCAGTGCACGAACTCTGTAGCATCGATGAGGATCCTGAAATACTTTTGGTAGACTTTTAACTTGAAATTTTGCCCGGGCAGTGCCGTTAGTTAGTTAGTTAGTCTTTCCTCTTGAGCCTAAGTCGGCGCTTAGGGCAGAAGTTATGGCTCTCCATGTCTGGCAGTTCGCTGCTACCTGTTACAGATCTTAGATGTTCACTTGGCCGTTGAATGAGCCTTCTTTGATAATGGTTCTATGCAGGGTCTCTCTTGGTCTTCCCCGTTTTCTTTTCCCTACTGGTGACCATATCAGGGCTTGGTAGGGGAGTCTTGTCTTGTCCATTCTGAGCACATGGCCAATGTAGTTCCAACGGCGTTTTCTTATAAAATTGGATACAATATCTTGCTTAGTCTCTTGTCTTATTTGCGCATTGGTTTTGAAATCTGTCCACTGGATGTTTAGAATTCTTCTAAGACATTTGTTCTCAAAATTGTCTAATTATTTATCTAAAGCTACCATTGATTTCCAACTCCCACATCCATACGTTATCACTGGAATCACACAAGAATTGAAGATTTTAATTTTCGTAAGTGCCGTTAGGCTTCTCGTTTTTGATTTCTAACTGCCAAGGGATTATTTTACGTTTGCAAGATATTCTTCATCTTCTGAAATGCTAGAAGCAGTTGTAGTAACAGCAGTAGTGGTAACAGCAACAGTAATAGTAGTAGTAGTTGTTGTAGTATTAATATTAGTAGCATCGTATTAGCGAAATTGTAGTTAGTAGTAGTAGTAGTAGTAGTAGTAGTAGTAGTAGTAGTAGTAGTAGTAGTAGCAGCAGCAGCAGCAGCAATAGTAGCAGTGCAGTAATGACAATATCATGCGACAAACACCCCTAAAGTGCCGTGAACCGATGGAAATTCACAGATGCAAGGTGACGACGTCATCTACTGAAGGACGCGAAGATGTGCCTTGTTTCGTGGACCGTTTTCATTCTCTTGGAGTTTTCACTGACATGTACAGTTAGTTTCATGTCCTTTATATGACGTTGCAATCAACCATAGTATTTATATGCGGTTTGTGATTGACTAGTTCAGAAGTTTGACATTGCTTTTTGAACGGGCGACGTCTCATACTATGAAAATCAACGCTAAGCAGTCTGCTTCAAAACCGCCCACGGCTGATTTCGAATCCCTTGACTCTGTATGTCGGGGAATCATGAAACTGCACGTCTCATTATCCCACAAGCCGCAGACGGTTAATGACATGCAGAGTTTACAAGGTCCATTGTTCTAACCGTTGTTGTTGTTGTATAAAGATAGTTAAACTTATAGGCCTAACCACGGTGTTCTTCGGTCATGCAAGGAGAAGGGAGGCTGTATGGAGCACCGTGAGGACAGCACAGATCAACGATAGACAAAACAGATGCAGACCGAGAGATATGATGTTGGATGGACTAGGACGGTGGCATGGAGGAAGGTTATCAACAGGATTGATTGCTAACATCAGGGCATTTTGTAAGAGTTAAGTAAGAAGCGGGGTGCCCAATTTCCCTTCTCGACTCCTTTTCCGCAGAAGAGGAATCTCTTGTAACCTCTTTATGCTGGACGAAAACAAACCAAACGCTCCACTCCCGTCTATACCAGTGGTGCATTAAGAGGGGCGTGGTGGCAATAGGGCTGCTTATACGCCAATATTCAGACCATAGTGCGCTTAGTCACTTCTTGACAGTTGACCCGATGCCTTAAAAGTCAAAGTCGAAGCGGATCGACCTACCTGATCGGGAATTCCCCTATATTATTTGCCCCAGATTCTAAAAATAGCGTTGTGACTTCACTTATTACACCGCCAAAGTAAGCAACTATCACGTCCGTACCAGATTTGTTACAGTAAAGTTATAATACAGTCGAAATATATTTATTAGCATGTTAATATACATCAACTGATGCAAGTACAATAAAGGTTATGAACTTTAAAAAATGAAATAATAATAATAATATGAACCACCTGCGGGTTATTAGTCAAATGTTGTTTTGTTACTTCAATATGCCAGTTTGGCCTTTCATTTTAAGATGACCGTTTATTCATTATTTTACGCGAACACTGTATATATATATATATATATATATATATATATATATATATATATATATAATATTCTATATATATATATATATATATATATATATATATATAGACAGTAATTATTTACAGTAACGTAACTATGTCAATAAACAGATAACTTCTGCTTTATTTTGCGGCGATTTATATTAAACAGCCGAACAAAAATAATTTGGCAACCACGAATGCTGTATGAAACACGATACAAAACATCCTAAGTGAGCACTAAAGTGGGAGGTGATTTCATCCCCAGGACGGTTCCTTTTGTTTACTGACATTAGAAAGATGTCAGCTCAGGAATTAATTTCTCAAATCAAAGAGGATTATCTCACTTGTTCGATATGTTTTATTTGTTTTACTAAACCTAAAGCATTGCCGTGTTTACATACATTTTGTCAGGACTGTTTACGTGACTATGTTGCGAGTAGAGGGTACGAGAGCGCAGGTTGCTTTCCGTGTCCGATGTGCAGAAAGAACACGGTTATGCCTGCTGAAGGTGTTGCGGGTTTCCTCTGACAACCACTTAATGTCCTCGCTGTCTGAGACTGTTGATAAATCGTCAGGCAGACCTGTGCCTAAACCAAGGCGGTTATTTGGGAAAGCCTAATAATGCAGAATACAGTCAGGTAACACAAACTGTTGCCTATACAAATGCAGAAGTTGCAGATTCCACAGTTGCAGCAACAAATTGGTGTCAAGATTCACGCCCTGATATGTCATTCCCGCACCACAACAATCTTCATCATCGTCATTATTAAGTGATCGTGAGAAACCCACACTTGGTGATACTGAAGACATGTCAACAAACCACAGCATGTCTCAACATGGCAGTTTCTCGCATCTCTCATCAACATGGCAAACTACATCTACTGAAGTTAATGACCACGATTCCTGGGCTAGTTACACCCACATGCTTGAACCACCACCTCCATATTACCCGCCTCTTGACCTAGTGGCAACAAGTTTACCTCCATATCCAGATCTGAATAATTATGTACATTCAACGACCAATTGGAGTTCATCATCTGTCTTAGATAATGCACACTCACATGTAAACTCAAGTCCAACTAGGCAATAGTGGCCACCATCATCCAACACAAGACAGTGTAGATACAGGCCCAGCCCCAGTATTTTATCCAGCACTACAAGCACAGACTGAGACCGAACAATGTTGCTTGCACAGAAAACCTTCTTCTCAAATTTGGAAAACAGGGGTCTAGTGTCAGAGATTTCTTAAAGCCTATTGGACTGGCTGTCAGTAGAGAGGGCAGTTATATTATATCTGATAGCAGTGGTGACCAAAACAGAATTTTTATTTTCAATAATAAGGGTGAACTCACAACTGCTTTTAACTGTGGCTGCAAAGTGAAGGATGTAATAGTAACCAAGGAAAATGAAATACTGGCAGCCGTACACAAGAATGGATGCGCAATTCGGCATTTTACAATGGCGGGGGCATGTAAAGCAGAATATGGCAAATTTTTCACATTTGAGGAACCCAGTGGGATTGGTCAGTTGACTAACGGTGGACTTGTTCTGTCTGGAACTCTGAATCATTGTGTTTATATTCTCACTGATCGGATGAAACTGGCCACAAAGTTTGGCAGAAAAGGTGTCGGTGAAGGATATTTTCAGCATCCGGGATATGTCACAGTAGATTCAAAAAATCAAATAATTGTCACTGACAAGGTGAACAACTCTGTTCAAGTTTTCAGCACAGATGGAAAACTGAGACATCATTTTGGGTCAACTGGAACTAAACATGGCCAGCTACAGTCTCCTCTTGGAGTGTGCGTTGACAACTCTGGAAATATAATAGTTGCTGACAGTGGAAACAGCAGGGTGGAAATGTTTTCCTCTAAAGGCCGCTGGTTGAAAAGTGTGGTGACCAACACAAATGAGCTGGGTGATAAAGTGAAACCTGTCAATGTAGCAGTTACCCCAGCCGGGCAATATTGCCGTTCTGCTTCGAGGGGCCTTACTTTGCAGAAGTTAGAGTTTATGCACAGCAAAACATAAAAATCTGGTTGTCCAGAAGGAGGGGTCTTTAGACACCGGAGCAAGTGTTAGATATTCTAAATAATCTACACGCATGAGAAGCTATATATGGTATCATCTTCATCATGTGACTGACCCACCCAATGGTGTAAGAGTTCATTTACCTCCATAGATCTCGACCCCTGGTGTTGTGGATTAGTTCTGCTGGTGTTATTCCTCATTACAATTATCTTAGACCATCCAGTATAATTTCTCTTGGTCTGCTCACTCTGCTTCGTCTACCACTGAGTTTTCCAGTAATATTTTCCAATGTTTCTCTTCTCATATGACCAAAGGACATTGTCTCTTTCTTATAGCTGCATATAATGTTCTATTTCTGTTATAATTCTGTTTTTTTTTTTTTTTGAGACACTCATTGTCTCTTTCTTATAGTTGTATAAATAATTTTCTATTTTTGTTATAAAGCTTATTTTGAGACATTCACTGTTAGTCACTCTAAGAGTCCACAGTATTCACAACATGTCTCAGAAGCCACAGCTCCACTGTTTCTAGTTAATTAGTTGCATATCCTTTACATGACACAGCAGTCAACTCCAGCAATTTTGGCTGTTTATGATTCATGGGCAAGTTTACATTCAGTAGTTTGCCATTGCTTTATGAACGACCAGTACTCATACCATTGTATGAAAACCAAAGCAAGGCGGTCTGCTTCCAAATCACCTGCAGGTGTGTTTTGAACTGTGGTATGCGTTAGTACGAATTGCATTCGTAACCCCTCACCACAGAGCTAGCAATGTTTCTTAGCTCTTAATTTGTTCGTTCACATTCCAAGATTCACTGTTATGCAGCAGAATAGGTTCTTTATAACATTTCACTCCTCCCTTTTTGTGAGTGATGTATTATATAAGATACTTTTTATCTTCTGAAATGCAGCTTTCTGCTTAGGCTATCTCTGCTTTTAATTTTTGTCATGCATCTTCCATCTGATGTGATTGCCCTTCTTCTTCTTCAGCGTTCCGAGCCATTGAGGTTCTTTTCTGCAGATACAATCCGTCTCCATTCGTCTCTCTGTTTGACCTTCTCTTGCCAGTCGTTGATTCCAAGTGCTTGTAGGTCTGTATATATATTATCTCTCCACCGTCTTCTTGGTCTACCTCGGGGTCTACGGTCATTTATTTCCTGAGTGTAAGCGAGTTTTGTGTCCCTATTATCTTCCATTCTTTCTATATGCCCCAGCCATTGTAGTCTATTAGCCTTCATGATACCAGTGATTAGCGGGGTACTTAAACAGATCAGAAATGTCTTTGTTACTTCTTCTTTTCCACTCTCCACTTTGTGTATCCCTAATGGGTCCAAAGATGTGTCTTAAAACTTATTTAAATTTATTGACTTGGTTAAGCATTTTCCTTTCAATTGTAATATAAAACATTTGGTTTTATTATTTTAAAAAAAAAAAATTTGATACATGAATAAATAAATCACAAAAGTGGAAAAGGTTAGCTTCAGATTATTGCAAATTCAGAGTGGATGTTGTAGCAACAAAGCCTTCATCAGGTCAGCAATAACAAACATGCCAAAATGAATACAGTGCAGATCTGATAAGGCAAACTCACCTGAGACCCAAGAAATAGTTCTTTTATCAGAAATTCCTCTTATAAGAGTTCAAGCATATAGTAATGCATTTACAATGTACAATACAATATTGTTCTTCACAACAGACATTTGCCACGTCCGAGATCTCCCTAAATGGTTTGCACTGTACTAACATAACTACATAGTGGTGTACTCTCTCATGAGTCAACCACAGCTTTACTTATATATCACCATTTTAAATTATACAGCCGTACTTAGCTATTTCTATATTCACGGTTTAACATTCTTAAAAGTTGCAGTATCTCATGTTACTGAATATTAATTGTATAAGCAAAATTTAGTCAAGGAAGTATGTACAAGCAAAAGCAGTGTACAACAAGCCCAGAAAGATATGAAGGCAATGTTGGAATGACAATGTAGAAGATCTAAAAGTATATACAAGACAGAAGCTACATCACCAGGGATAAAGATAAATAGAAACAGGTGGAGCTTACAGCAAAGAGCCTTATAGAGTCAAACATTTGGAAAAAAAACAAACAACACAAATTACAAGAAAATATCACGTGGCCAATTATTAGATTCATTTCAAGCAATCTAGACATTGTGAGGGTAAAGTATATAGATGATAATAAACTGTAGCCTCATGCCGTTAGCAAGCTGTGAAGTGCTATAACAGGCTAAGCTGTACAGAAGACACTGATAAGTTACAGAGTTTCTTGACATTGGTAAACAAGAAGCAATGATCTCTTTTTATGTCATGAAGAGACATAATATATGGTGCTATCCTTACATATTTTAACCAATAGGTCACGTTGTGGTCAATATCGCGCCAGTTTTTAAATACTGTAGTCGCCAGTAGTTTCTCCTCACCCCTCGCTTTCTTGTAATGTTAGACCCATGGCATATACTGCTGTTGGCTTGTGAAGGTTAGGCTTACACACATTCTAGACTACAGTAAATGAGCTAGGGTGATCAGTTCCCTTCCTTGCCACCTGCCTTCTAAATACTGTTTTTGTGGATAAGTTTTGTAATTGTGAAATCTAGCCTAGGCAGAAGCCTATTTGGGCTGCTCTTTCAGATTCCTAACTGCTGAGAGACTTTTTTACATGTACATGTTACCCCCTGGCACTGTGGCATAGGGGTTATGAATGCAATTTTCAGTCCAGCATACCGTGTTCAGAAAACAGCTGCGGGTAATTTGGAAGTAGATCGTCAATGCTTAGATATTCTAAATGTGTTCACATAAGATATTGCATATTATATTACTGTGTATTCCTGCTTTCTGCTAGCTCCAAATATTGGGCGGCGCTCCCCAAACCCGACACCCCACATTGTGCCAATGGCTTTGGGTGGAGGAGTGCAATTGGGAGGGTACTAGCTTTGCCCTGTGCGAGGAAATGCAACCTAAAGACTAAATGTCATGGCAGGACAGACCAGACCCTAAGCCTTGGGCGGCAACTGGTCTAGGATGAAAGTTCCGACAGTTAAAGTATTGCTTTGCTAATCCAGCAACTTCTTCAGCTTGTCTTATTCCAGACGTATTGGTGTTACCTGTCCTCTGGAGTAAACTAGACAGGCCGAGAGAGGGATCATGCTGCATTGGCAACACATGGTCTCTAAATTCAGCTCATGCTTTGTGTTATGGTCTCTAAATTCAGCCCAAGCCTTGTGCTATGGAGAGGTATAACTCCATTTTTAAAAACTATCGTCTGTGAAGACGGCCAGGTGCCAGTTTCCTTTGTCCTACTGCTTTTGCCATAAAGCAAAATCAGCCTGGATACTTCACGCCAGGGAAAGTAGTATTGACATGCCCTTATTACTGTACTGTCAACAGGAGCCGCAGTAGCATAGTGATTAGTGCACATACCTACCATGACAGAGACTGAGTTAAATTCCCAGCAGGAGCAGGATTATTCGCTTCTGACCGGTATGGCTCTGGTGTTGGCCCAGCTTGATAAAAATGGGTACCAGACAATTAAGAATTTCTGGGTAGAAAAGCAACAAGGAAGGGAACTGCCCACCCCACCTCATATATCGTGACCTAGAATATATGAAGGCCAAACACTTCATGCCCCAATGACAGTATCTGCTTAATGTCTACCATCGCCTGTTAAACAGTATTAGAAGTTGCTCAATGTACTCACTTAATATTATACTAGTAAAATATGAACGATCAGAATCCTGATTTATTTTGTTGTTGGTTAAATAAAAATTGTAATAACTTGTACTGAAACAAACAATCACAGTGAACAATCCTATGTTATTAGTGGAAACATCAGTATTCTTGTGGTCTAGGTGGCATATTGTTTACATTGGCATAAGCAGCTAATCGATAGATTGAATTGTAATTCTTCAATTAAATTCAACGATAACTGTACCCTATCCAGACAACCATGTGTCTGAATCAACTAGTCTATTTTGACACACTGTCAGCTTATGTCTCTCAATCAATGCCATTACAATTTCTTCAGCCTGTTTACAAAAATTGCTTATGGTGTGTCTCCTACAGTATATCACTGCTTCATATATACAGTGTTTGATTTAGCTTTTATGAGAATTCTTGAGTGATAAAGAAGATCAAACTTCATATATCGCTTGATCTCTTTCTGCAGGACAGCCTGCCTATAGCATCACACAGAGCACGGATTCTATAACTGCACTCATGAACCCAACTGGGAGTTCTGGTCACTTCACCATGGAGACCTACCAATCATCATCATCATATATCATGCATGGGTGGTTATGTTTCACATGATCAACAGCCGTGGATCAGCTCTGTCAATTATGCCATGTAGCCAAGCCAAGATATTTAACTCTCTGCCTTCCCCTTGTTCTTTTCCCTTTGTTCTCTTCCCCTCGATCTTGCTAGTTCTCACCAAGTTTTTCAATTTATTTCTTCTCATAACGTGCTAAAAAATCTTGACTCTCAACATCTAATTTCTCAAATCAGTTTACAGTTTTCATTTGTGTCTTGTAGGACATGCTTACTGAATGATAAATAGTGCATTATGTACATTTTTGTTAGTGGTCCAATACATTTACCCAAGTGTCTCTATGCAAAGTAATCAATCCACCTGCCTCGCGCAACAAAAGGTTTTCAGACTCTGTCATGTAATTCACAAGTGCAGCTGTTTGGAGATCCCAGGGAGTCATCATGGAGTTACAGGAGAGGTGCTCTGTGAGATGTTTTCAGTGCAAAAAAGGATGGGCCGTATGGGAAAGAACCCGGTGCAATAAAGTCATTTTTTTTGCCTTTAATCCATTTGTATGCTTGTATAAGATGAACAGAAGTCAAGACTTAGGATGTGTCCCAATGTGCCCCATCTTCCTCAGAAGACGTAGAAGAGTTTCAGTACTTAAAATTCCAGTAGCTACTTGTTTATGCATGCTTTTGCTTTGTCCTCTACCAAATCCTTCCAGTTGGTGCTGAATTGGATTCCTTAGTCCGTCAGTCATTGCCACATGTTGTCATCAATCTGTGTTTCCTCAATGCAACCAGTGATTGTTTATGGAGGCCATCATGTCCTCCCTTGTTTAGCACAGATTATGTTTCTGTAAGCTATCCTTCTGCTAATCAATGATGCTCTGGTCTCTATCTAGTCAGGCAAGCAAGGCATGCCTGTGATTACATCTAATTAAATCTGAATCAGTGAAAAATGCTTCCATAGACGTATGAAGTATATACTAGGTTACGGCTTTATGATTTAAGAAAAAAAAGAAGAGGGGGGGGGGGGGGGTGGCTGTATGTATGTGTGTGTGTGTTTAAGGCAAGAGCATCAATTTAACTGAATCGGGCTCGATCCAATATGGCCAAGTTTCCTTTCCACAGAATGACCTGCTGAAAGAGCTGCACAGAGCACAAACTCCATGCAGTGATGTCCCCTTTGGGGTCTCTTAAAAATTGCATTCATAAACAGAATGACGGAGCCTGAAAATGAACCTACAACCTTCATGGCATGAGGTAGGCTGCTTGACACTTTGCCACAAAGTCACCCATATGCTCCAGTGGGGCATAAGATGAGGGTGACCAGCTATCCTTAAAATTCCCCTGGTATGTATTTTACAAGCCCGGGTCAACACTGGAAGAAACAATCCAATCCTCCTACCCTTTTATTTTGTCAACAGCAGCATTTTACTGCTGTTGTTTATGTCTTGGCAAGTTTATGTTAAGTAGTTTGCCAATGCTTTTTGAATGATTGACTCCCATACCTATTCGTTAAAACCCAGTGCAACGCGGTCTGCTGCCAAATCACGCGCAGCTGTCTTTTGAATGCGGGTAAGCGGGATTACGAAACCGTGTCCATAACCTTCGCCACAAAGAATCCTCCTACTATCCCAGATTAAATCTCAAACAAACATCATCATCAAGTGACTTGCTGGCTGGCATGGACAATCATATTTCTCCACATCTTGCAATCTCTGTCTAACAGCTTGTATCAATTCTGAAGCTGACACCCTTTCATGCCATGTCACAAGACTGTTAAGAATCTTCTCTCGTTGTTTTTCTCTATCTCTCTTTCCACAATACTTTCCAGTTGTCACATGTCCTTGTATTTTTCTCCTCATAATGCCCCCCCTTCCCATGTCACGTGCCCCTTCCTGGTGTTTGTGATAAGTTGCTCTTTGTGTCTCAGCCTCTTTGAAAACATTTAGATTACTAATTTTTTCTGCAGAAGAAATTTTGAGCATTCATCTGTAAAACAATATATCTCATGTCTCAAACCATAGTGTTGTAATTACACATACTAATCTCTATGCCACCATGACCCCGTATAGTCACATTATTTCTTTATTTGTAGTTTTATTATTGCTATTGTAAGCACATGTTGTATAAACCACCATGACCCCCATATTGTTACATTATTTCTGTATCTATAGTATTATTATTGTAAGCATATGTTGTGTACACAACCATGACCCCCATATTGTCACATTATTTCTGTATCTATAGTATTATTATTATTACTATTGTAAGCACACACTGGTCTACCTGGTCGAGGGGTTAGCAGCTTTCTCTGTAACTCTGAATACTCTCGTGGTTGACGTGAGCGCAAAAGAATTGGAAGCGGTTCGAGTCGCGCCAGTGGCTTATGAGAGTATAGAGCCGGTCGCTCAGAAAGCAATGGCAAACTACTGAGCGTAATCTTGCCATGAAATCAACAATCAGCTGAAAGATGCTGATGTTGACAGCGATGTCCTGTAAAGGATATGCAAAACATTTTTTAAGCACACACTGCGTGTACACCACCTTGTCCCCCATATAGGGACATTATTTACAGTTTTATTAGAACTAATGTAAATATTCACTGTGTGTGTGTGTTCAGTCATATTAAGTATTATGTATTTGCAAGATTTAACCAATATATCCTCTAAGCTGTGTAGTGCTGTCAGCACAAAATCTACTTCATGAACGTACTAGTATTACATTTATGAGTGAGCTTACATTTGACTATCTTATAAATTTCATTAGGAGTAAGAAAAATACTAACATTCTAGAAGATTTGAACACCAAAGAAAAATGACTCATAAACAGCTTTGTGTCTTAGAAACTGAAATATTTTGGTCTTTGCTAAACATCACACTGATGTAGAAAGAACTAGAGATAGAAGACACGGGTTCCTGCAAGAAGATGAAGGGGGACACAGGACATTACAAACACCCTGGCCATGAAAATGCATGAGATGGGGAAACTGGCAACAGTTTGAGAATCCTTTCATACAGGCTGTGATGGAAGTGACCTTCTGCAAAGGACCTGCTAGAAATGATAATGTAAATTTCATTGTTATATGACCTGCTTATATAAGGGCTATATTGTCATGAAAAGAGGAAAGCTGAAAAATGTCATCATAATGGGACAGTTGGAGGAGAGGTGAGGCAGGGGGAGACCAAGGGGGAAGATACTGGACAATTTGACATCAAGGCATGGAGGAACGAGGGTATCATAAATTATTAGCAGCACAAGAGATAGAAGGCTGTGGACAGACATAATCAACAACATCACACAGCATGGATTATAAGAAGGAAGAAGAAGAAGGTCCTATACATGTGTGGATCAATGGATGCTAGCAAAGTCCAGTAGGAACATTGGCTTTGCTTGGTGTATTTTCAACAGTACTGAAATTTCTCAAGGTCATATTTAATATTATCTCCAGCACTAGATAGTAAACAGTAGCTACAGAGGTTACATACAGAATGATCCAGGCAAAAGCAGCATTTCCTCAGATGAACATTCTGTGTAACTTATCTCTGTCATGGAAGTTAGACAAGTTTAAGGATGTTTGATACTACCCAAGATAATTTACACCTCATGGAAACTGAATAAAGTAAAATAGAAAGATACTGAAGGCCACAAAGATGTAGTTTCTACATTGAATGCTAAGATTCCCATAGACAACTAAGAAGACCTACCAATATCCAAATGCCACAATGAGCTAATTCACTAATAGATTTTATTGCCCATATCAGTACAAGGCACTGTCATTATCTGGTCATGTTATGACACAGAGAGTGTCTGGAGAAGGTTTTGACAACCGGGAAGGTTGGTGGATTTTAGAGTCAGAGGTCAATAGAAGAAGAAAATGCTAGATTGTTTGAGAAGTGGGCAGGAAGACGATTAGTGGTCAAACTTATCATAATCACAGAGGACATATTTTAATGAATAGTATTTAATGCCTGTTTGTGATTTTCTAGGCAACCTTACATTCATGAGTTCTTTAGATCCCACTAAACATATATATATATATAATCTTTAATTGTGTCATGACCAATCCGATATCTGTTGTTTGGGAGCAGATTAATTGTAAATGGTGTCTGAGGTCACAGTCAAGCAATGGTGCCCCCGTCATCTCAACTCTCAGCCCCATTCATAACCCATGCTATGGAAAAAGGGTCTTTAGTTATTAACTCCAGTCCTTGTTTAGGAGTCCAAGACCAGATCTATTTCAATGTGTCAACCAAGGGTCATAACTCCAGTGATTTTAAATTATAAAGTGATAATAAAATACTGGTAATTAGTTTTATAGTCTTGTGATGCCAAAGAACTTCATGCAGCCAAGAAGCCATCAAATTTGGCTCACAACAGAAATATGACTGTTTGGAATTTATAGCAATGTAAATTATAATTGTGTCCAAACATGCCAGTATCCAATATTAATTGTTGATTGTTGCCCCTTTGATCTTAGTTATCTGTGTGTGCCTAGTTTGCTTGTTAATTAGCCCTTGTCTATGCTGTTTCATATATTTATTCATTTATTAAATTACAGGCTGCTAATTTGATACATATATCTTTATTCTCTTCATTTCTGCAACTGTTTGATTAACTTGGAGTGCTGATGAATAAACATGACAAAAACGTTTTTTTTTTTTTCGTTTTTTTAAAAACAAAAATGTAGAAATATTGTGCATGAATGTATAACATATATAGTTATATTTTTAAGTGCACTGCTGTATAAACTCAGCTTTGCAAATACACTGGCCATACAAGAAATGGAAAATCCTGTGGGAAAAGGTAAATGTGAAATACTAGAGTTACTTAGTGATAGGGTAGAGGTTAAAGTTAGTTTACAGGACATCACAGTCAACCCCAGCATTTTTTGATGTTTGTGATCCCTTGGGAAGTTTACGTTCAGTAGTTTGCCATTGCTTTCTGAACAACTAGCACTTATACCATTCAATGAAAACCAACAAAAGGCAGATTGCTTCCAAATCATCCACAGCTGTGTTTCCCCAAGGGATATGCAGGATTAGGAATTGCATTCGTAAACCCTTCAGCACAACAACAACAAAACTTTATTTTGAAAGCACCGGCAAGGTACGGGTATCCTCTATCAAAGAACGTGCCTCCTCCCCCTCCACTGAACACCTTTGGGCAAGTACCCTTTTAGCTGCTCAACCAGGTAAATATGAAGCCATGACAGCAGGTGGTGTATTGAGTTGGAGAGCAACCGACAGGTAGTTGTTATTTATGGTCTGAAGTTTGAGACATTAGGCAGGGAATTTTATTTATAAAGACAATGATTATGGTCACCAATCAGTAAGGTCAGTACCAAGAAGGAAAGCAATCACAACTACATTGTTTTTTACAGATGCCTAAGCTGCATTGGTTTTTTTTATGAAATGGTATGGGTGTTGGTTATTCAGAAAGCAAAGGCAAACTACTGAACGTAAACTTGCCCAGGTATCACAAACAGCCAAAAAAAATGCTGGGGTTGACTGCTACGTCCGTAAAGGATATGCAATTAACTTTAACTAACTAGTAAATCATGTCTGAGCACAATTCATTCAATGTGAGCAACGTCTAAGAAAGTTCAAGAACTGTCTCGCCTGGCAGGGAACAGTCTATGCTGTAGGTACTATCAACAAATGCTCTAGCCAGCTGCCCCGGTGAACTTAGCTTTAAATCCCTGCAAGATAGGATTGCCTTCCTGATGCTATGACTCCAGCACTGAGCCCAAGCTCATGAAATGGTAATGGAAAAGGTCACCCATAAACAGACACTCTCCCGCTGTTTATGCTTCACCTCAACACCACAAGTCCATTAGCAGATACTGCTTTTGGGAAGTGAAGTGTTAGGCCTTCACATTTTCTAGGCCATGACATGAGATGGGTGGCCACTTCCTTTCCTTGTCACCTTTCCTTCCCAGATAATTCTTTGGTACCCATTTTTAAGAGGTTGAATCAAACCCAGTGCCGTCCTATTTGAATAAAATAATCCTGCCTCTCTTTGGGATTGAACTTGGGCCACAGTCTTATCAGGTAAGAAAACTACTAAAGGAATGCAGGTTTCATGAAATTGGCATCAAAATAGTTTTTTTCTTGAAAGTATGGCATCTGGTATAATACTGACCACATCATTCATCAAATGGCATTTGGTCAAGAAAATATGAACTTAGTACTTTATCCCCAATATGTCATGATGGAAATGCAGTCCTTTGTATTTTCTATTGCACTAACTTTTAAGTGCTAAAGAGCTGACAACTGCAACATGATGCACACATCACAAATAGCAGTTACGTAAAATGTAAATGAGTGAGAAGAAGACTTACCACCACCCATTGAATGTATGACAAAAAAACACTGCAGGCAGTCACAAAGTTCTGCAGCACGTCGAATGACTTCAGACAGCCTGTCTTTATACTGTGTTCCGTACATTTTATATCCGGTGGCCCTGGAAAAGATGAATAGCCATTGTTGTCTGTACACTACTGCAAGATGTACAACAAGTTTGAGTCTCAACATGCACAAAGCCAAAGCTGCAAAAGGTCGGGATGATCATTTGCTACATCTGTGATATACGATGAACATTTGTTCCTGCTCACATCCCAATTAATAATGTGAAGATAATCTCAACTGGGTATGAAATAAAGGTCTTCACAAATACTAGGTTATGACATTATAGGATGTGGGTGGCCAGCTTCTTTCTTCATCATCTTTCTGCTCCAGAATAATTCCTGATAGTAACTGTTCAAGGCTGGGTCAGGAAATGAGCACTCACTCAATTGAGAGTTAAATCTTTCATCATCATTATCACGTGCCATGCTGATTGGTGTGGGCCATCTCAAATGATCACCAGTCTTGGATCAGGTCTGTGTTCTTGTTAAGATTTTGCCATGTGGCCAACCCATCCAGGTATTTATCTATTTGTCTTCCCCTTGTAGCTTTCCCCATCAAATTTACTAGCTGTCACTAAGTTTTCAAATTATTTTTCATCATAAAAAGTAAAAAAAAAAAACACTGTCATTTACTGCCAATATAGTACCTTGCGGTGTATGGCAGGGGGCTATTGAGCCTGAGCAATAAAGGCCGCCTGGCTAGTGCAGTTGCCGCAAACTGTACAAGTTTTCACAAAGAGTAGGTCACAAGAAAAATGAGAAAAGATATAGCAACAGAACATTTATGGTAGGTGATTTTATTTGTGTTCGCTCGCTTTGAACCCAAGCGTAGTCCATACAGCTAGTGCACTGGACTGATTTTTGTGTGTGGATTAGCTTTCCCGATTACCAGTGTCCCTCGTCATCACACTCCAACTTCTGAGGTATGCTTTTTTTTTTTTTTTTTTTGCATATCCCTTACAGGATATTGCAGTCAACACCAGTATATTTCAGCTGCTGTTGATGTACTAGGCAAATTTTACGTTCAGTAGTTTGCCATTGCTTTCTGAACGACCGGCTCACATACCCCCCTAAGTTACCAGTGCGTTCATAAAAAGAGAAGAAAAACCTGGTCCTTCAAAAACTGGTGTAGTGCAGAACAATATGTCAGCCAAAACAACAAGTTTTATTGTTGCTTGAGCTGTTCACTATTATATACAACACGAAGAATTTGAGGAAAGGTGATGACGTTGTTTCCAATCTGCCAGAAAAGCAGTACATTCATTTTAATCATGGGCATGAGATCTCCAAGCATGAGTGCTGGGCTTAGGTGCTGAATGTCTATCACCATTGTCAGGATTTGCTGTGGGTTTCTTTCAGTCTCAAAGCATGCAAGGTGTGTGGATCTTGGCAGGTTCCATCACAGCGGAACCTTTGTACCTCACGTGAGGAGAAATCATCTCATCCTAATGTCATTTGCCATTTAGTAAGGCATTTGAAAGATGCTCTGCCCCACTACATTACATTTGAAGATTGAGCACAACCCACTACTGGGCAATGCTGATCGTATTCCGGTACAAACCTTGGGTCTTGTCCATGTCAGACTGGAAGCACCAGACGAGTTTCGCTCTTGTTTGAGCTCGTCAGTCGCTGCATATCCCTGACTTGGACCCAGCATTACTGATGAGCTCAAACAAGAACGAAACTCGAGTGTGATGCTTCCAATCTGACGTAGATAAGGCCCAAGGTTCATAATAGAATACAATCAGCCATTGCTAGTAGTGGGTTGTGCTCAATCTTCAAACCTCAAATCCTGATACATTAAATTTGCTGGTAAGGCCTGTTATCAAGAAATATCACACAGAGCTTGAGACAGCAGTCGTCTGCAATGGCCAAACCTTCTTAGTTGCTTTATACGACACACTTAGTAGATTACAGGGTTAACATTCTTTGCTTCTGTGGAGTGAGTTCTGTTAACACACAAGAAGGTCAAAAGGTCTACATATCGTAACTTATTTGGCAGGGCTCCATGGCCAAAGGCTTGCGAACGCGGTTTGTGAGCCACTTACCAGGTGTTTGAAATGCTGCCACTGACCAATTTGTGCAGCAGACTGTGTCGCGTTGTGTTATAACATGTTGGTATGGGAGCCGGTCGTTCAGAAAGCAATGACAAACTACTGAACGTAAAATTTGCCAAGTACATCAACAGCAGCTGGTGTTGACTGCAACGTCCTGCAATGGATATGCAACATTAATTTCAGGACACAAAAAAGAAAAAGTTAGCCATAATTAAAAGCTAAGACTTACCAGTTATTTCCAGACCCCGAAACATCTGTAAGAAGTTGCCTGCAATCAAACACTTCACGGAGTGGTCCCTGCATCATTTCACTCACAACTCCTTCCTCCATATCCACCAGCACGGCCTGGGTGTGAGAAGTGGACAATGCATTAACTCCTTCAGTCCCAGAAGACCACAGTAGCTACCCCATGGGGTAATAACAAAAGCTTCAGTTGAGTTGAGCTAAGAACCAACATCACTGCACTCAGGACATTCCCATACGCGCTCCGGTCCCTCATTCAACAGCCAGCAAAGAGTCACACTACTAATTGTTCCCACTGCTATCTGATCGAAAGCTCGCCTGGTCTTCCCTCTCAGTTTTGAGATTCTACCAGAACCCCTGCCGATCCCCCGCAATCTCATCCTTTCCACATACTGGTTCTCAATCTGTTCCTCCACAGGTGCATGACCACCTCTCCCTTATCCATAGGTAATCTACAACCAAGAGGTGCATTCCCTGCCAGCCTATCAGCCTGCTCATTCCCCCGCACTCCCGCATCATAAATATATTAATACCCACGGACCAAATATACACAAAAACATGGTAAATGTAGTCCCATAGCAGATACTGTCATTGAGATGTGCAGTGGTAGGCCTTCACATTTTCTAGACCACAACATTTGAGGTAAGTGACCACTTCCCTTCCTATCAGGAAGGCAATTTTCAGAAAAATGGTACTCATTTTCATGAGGCTGAGTCAACCCCTGAACTGTACTGACTAGAAAAATAACCTTGCGTCTGCTGAGGGTTGAACCTGGTCCACTATCTTGGCAGGCAAGCGCAGTTACCAACCATAGCTCTTCCACCTTGTATAAAAAAAACACACATTGTCAGATTGAGACAGACATTGTTTGAGAAGGTAAAGGTGATCCATCGACAGATCACTCCTTAGAAGTGTGAGACATGACATCACACTGACTACATCACAAAATGTATTAATGGGACGACCTGCCTTCCATTACTGGAGACATCTCATAGTCATGATATACTGAGATGGAGTAACTAGTCCACCATTCTACATTCGGCTTAGTAACATCCATGATCTGTGCACACAATGAGATCCAGTCTCACAATGGCCTCTTCTGGCTAATCTTGTGCAACCTATTATTAGTGTCTTCATTATTCACATTCACAATGGAAACACATTGTTTTGAATAACAATATTTTAATATTACAGAGCAAAATTACCCTAGCTTTCAGTGACTTGATTTTCCCACTTCCTTTTCCCATGGGGATGTTCTCTGGGTTTTCATATCTACTGTCCATATTACTAAAAAAACTGCCAACAGATTCATCATATAGACCATTCTGAAAAAATAAATATGAATATAAACTGTACACATAAATATCTTCCAGCACATAGGAATATACTATAACAGTTAGCATTTCCTTTATGTCATTTGAAAGTATAGTAGCTGTGGTGATGTAATGATCTTGCCAACCAATACAATGGTCTGCTGTTTGTTCCTATAATAGCTGGACATATTTTTAAAAAGTCTTAAAAGTCAAGAGGATCGACTTCATTGCACCGGGTTTTATCCCACATGGCTCAGGTCTCTTTCTACAGGGGGCCTACCGAAAGCTCCACACTAAGCACGAATTCCATAGCTCCTATCGACAACACCCCAGGAGTCTCTGAGAAAAATGCACTCGTAAACCTGAAAGATGCAGCCTGGAATGGAACCTACAATTTTCGGAGCACAAGGCAGACAATTTGACCACTTGGCCTTACTTATTTCTGACCAGTGCTGGTCTGAGGTCAAACCAGCCACATAAAACTGGTACTATAGATATGGAAAGTAAAGGTGACCAGCAAATACTGACCATCTGACCTCTTATGAGATTACCAAATGATGGATCTAATGCCAGAACTCCAGCATGTCGTCTTCTTCTTCATCAGGGTGTGGTCTGCAGCAAAAAATGTTGCATGACGAATAATTAAATATGGATCTAATGCTATAAACTTCCAGCATGCCGTCTTCTTCTTCATCAGGGTCAGGTCTGCAGCAGAAAACATTGGATAATGAGTAATTACATAATGAGGGAAAAGGAGGTAGTAGGGATGTAATTGTTTAGAAGAATGCTGAGAATATTGTGGACAAAGACAGAAAATAAAACCATGAAGTAGACAAGGCACTGCTAGAGATGCCTTTTGAGTGACATCCAACTTCAGGCTTGAGGTACTAACAGCAGCTGGCACTACTAGAGATGCCTTTCAAACTGACATCATTCAACTTCAGAAAGGCATATTTTAGGACTAAATTTTATCATCTCTATTTGATCCATGCCGGTCTCCCTGGTCGAAGGATTAGCAGCTTTCTCCGTAACCCCAAATACTCTCGTGGTTGACGTGAGCACATGAGAAATGGAAGCTGTTTGAGTCGCGCCAGTGACTTATGAGAGTACGGAGCCGGTCGCTCAGAAAGCAATGGCAAACTACTGAGCGTAATCTTGCTAAGAAATCAACAACCAGCTGAAAGATGCTGATGTTGACAGCAATGTCCTGTAAAGGATATGCAAAACATTTATTTATTTGATCCATACTCTGTTGGCCATACTACAGGGATACTGCAGCCTTTTTCTAGATCTACTTCTTGCAGGTGGAGAATGATCTTAGCCAACTCTGCTTCACTCTTGCATCAGAAACAAGCTATGATTCATTAGCTTATTCATCTGTTTCACTGCAAATTGAGTACCTTACTGAGAATCAAACCCTGGATGACTTTATTGGTAAGCCAGTGGACTAACTAAAGGGTGAAAGAAGAAGTGGACCAACCACTATGTTACTTTGGCTTCAATAACTGGAAGATGGATGGATCTGACTAGGAGGTGTAAACCTAGTGACAACCAGTAAGATGCAGTAACAATCAGTAGGTGCACGCTTAAATGTTTGCCTCACTTAATTCCCTTCACTGCACCAGTTTACCCCATAGAACTCCCATCTCTTTCTGCAGAATGGCAAGCATCTGCCAAATGCAATACACAAAACACAAAACTCTGTAGCACCAGTGATGACCCTTGGAGTCTGGAAAAATTGTACTCATGGTCTGAATAAGCCACTGCAAAAATGAACCAATGACCTTCAGAGCACGAGACAGAACTGCAAACAACCCCAGTTCATGCAGGCAACCCCAGGGCATGCAGGTGTGTGAGGATATGAATGTACTGATAGTCTGGCTGCTGATACTACTTTGGGTGGTGAGCTCTTTTATAAGAAGGCTGGTGTGGGATAGCTCTCTGCAACACAGTGGAAAATGCAGCAAAAGAGACAGAGGATCCATAGCTGGAGAGGCTGATTTAATGGGAAATGAGCAGAGAATACAGACAACATTCAACATGTAGGAGAAAGTGCAGGCGGATGTTTAATCTTCTGCCACCGGTACTATCAGCATGGGCAACCCTTCCTTGGCTACTGAAGAAGAGGGTGGAGCACACGTGAAAAAGTCCCAAGGACAATGATGTTGATTCTTGAATACTGCCATTACCTTGAAGATCATTAGAGCTCCATCTTTGCATCTTTGTGTTACACATTAATAAGCCTATGAGGGTAAAACTGTGGGCGCTGCTTTTGCGACTGACTCAATCACAGGACTATCATCATTCTGAGCCGGTGATGGACCCTAACTATAACTTTTCCTTGAAGTTGAATGGGGTAGGGGTAATGGTGAAATCAAATTTAAAAAAGTCTCACTACACTTTGTATGTAGAACAAGTCTGAAAAATGAAGTACATGACGTCATCAATAAATGTGCTTCACAGTTCATCATGAAGCAATATGCAGCAAATGGCTGTTGCCTGCTAGAGTAATTCTATGGGGTTTCTTGATAGGAAATGTTTAAAAACATAATGTAGACACAATTGAGGACCTGAAAGAAGCAATCAGAATCACCATTCAAGAAATAACAACAGACGTTGCAGAAGGTATTTAACTCTTTCGCTACCAAACAAAAATTGGGTCCTGACCAAAGAGAAATTCATGGCAGAAAATTGGAAGATGGGGTGTGTTACAATAATGCTTTTAAAATGGTTAACATGGTAGCAGATCTATTGTATTACATATCAAATTAAAGAGGATTGCACAAGGAACATGACAGTGTTAATAATTAATTGATAGGTTACAAATATTATGACAATAATGAGAGGTTTAATAATAACAACTGAAATTAAAGAGGTAAAAAGTATTTAAAAAACTGCACTTATAAGGTGTTTTCTACACTTCTATACTGCTAATCATGTTTAATTTACTGAATAATCAAACAAATACCACTTGTCTTCAAGAATATAAACAGTATTGCTAATTAAAATCACCCAAAAGGAAGTTTTGGTGCATATTCTGAACCATGTCTTTTTCACAAAAAATTAAAAAAAAATAATGACAGAAAACTGTAAGTTGGGGTATGTCATAATAATGTTATCAAAATGGTTAAAACTGTAGCAGCAATGTTGTATTATATATCAAAATAAAGGGGATTGCACAAAGAATATGTTGGTAATGGATTTATTGCTTTAGGTTGTAAATATAATAAAATAATAACATAATTTGTAAAATAATTGGACAAAAAGAGGTAAAAATAATGTAAACATTGCAATTATAATGTGTTTTCTAGACTGCTCTACTGCTAATCATGTTTAATTTACTGAATAATCAAACAAACACCACTTGTCTTCAACAATATAAACAGTATTGCTCATTAAAATTACCCAAAAGGAAGTTTTGGTCTTATTCACACAAAATGAAAAATAATAATGGCAGAAAACTTGAAGTAAGGGTGTGTCACATTAATGTTATGAAAATGGTTAAAATTGTAGCAGAAATGTTGTATTATATATCAAAATAAAGGGGATTGCACAAGGAATATGTTGGTAGGGGAATTTTCGCTGTATGTTGTAAATATAATAAAAATAATAATATTACTTTTAAAATAATTTGTTAAAAAGAGGTAAAAATAATGTAAACATTGCACTTGCCAAGGGGGCGTTGTTATCCAATATCCTGATCACTGCTAATCCTGTTGAATTTACTGAACAAACAACACTTTTCTAACTATAAACACAATTGCTCCCAATCAATCATCTGAAAAGAAGTTTTGCCGCAGATTCTGAATCATGTATTTTCTTTTTTCAGACAAAAATTAGGAAAACACTTGGCAGATTTACATTTAATTGTCATGTCTGTTTGTTTTTATTTACCATATGTGGCAGTCTATTTGTGATAGGCTGCAAAGCAAATTTTGGCACACAAGAGTGGTCTATTAGTGCAACCGGAGCAAACAAAAGATGATATGTGTCGTTTAGTTTGAGTGCTGCAAAAAACACAGTCTCTATTGACACCGACAAATTCTATTAAATGCTTGGCTCCTGTAACTATTTCGAAATAATTTCTTGCAAAAGACTGAAATTCTTCAGCAGGCAGAGTGTCATACTTTCAGGAATACTCGTGATGAGTACTTTCCAGTAAACTTTGCTTGAAATCCTTCAATGACAATTTTTTTCCTCCTTTCTCTGTTTGGCATATGGAATGTAGGATGTGAGCATTGATCTGTGCAATTTCAAAGATCCAGTAGTAGATCTTCTTCCACCACTTAATGGTTTTCCTATCATGGATATTATAATATCCAACCATTTGGTCCATTCTGTCGCAGTCATTCATGGACCATCTTCGGCTTGCTTTGCGGTTTTCGTAATCCGCTCTCAACAGTTCCAACTACAGACTTGGTAGAGACAACAATGCATGGTTTTTTAGCTTTTTTATCTCTCCATGCCCACACAATATTCTTTCTCCTTCAAGAAACCACTTCATCTCTTGATGCTGAAGTCGCAAATGCTTCAACTCAGGAGAGAAGCCTACGCGGTTGACATTCAGTGTCCCTGTATAATTGAAATTGTTGGAATGCAGATAATCAATCAGAGCTTTCGAAGTGTAGAATCCGTCAGCAAAGATGTCAAATCTATTCTTGGGAAACATAGTGGCATACGAAGGAGTATATAAATGTGCACTTGTACACCAGTAGTCTTTGATAGATGGTCTTGGATCAAGTCCCATAGCAATAATGACAGACGTAAACTTCAACCATTCGTGCTTCATTGTCAGACACTCAGCTGTTGACGAACATTCGCTGGTTTTTCTTCATCACCATGTGCTAAAACTAAAACTTTAGACACAACTAAAACTTCTTTCGGAATCTTCACTAATATTGAAATCACTATTGCTTAAAACTGTTTAAAACAATAACCTAGCTTAATCAGAAGTAATTCTATGAGCTCACATACTGGTGGGCGTTTCCATTGTGAAAAACCCAAACAAACAAATTAACACTACTTTAAAACTGAAAATTCACAAGAATTCAATATTAGCAAATGTTTGACGGCACAAAGATGAAGTAGCAATCTTCCGGCTGTGCGACTTTTCAGTTTACTGTAACTTAAAATTCCGAAACGGAGCAGAAATGTATCAAATAAACCACTGATCATTTTGTGGCGATAAAACTACCAATTGCCATCACAGTCAATCCAATGGGGCACGAGATCGGCCCTTGGTAGCGAAAGAGTTAACAATATGAAGAGACATGTACAGTCACGTCTTGAAGTGGACATTTCCAACACCTGTTACAATGAATACTTCACTGGTACTCACTGCTTCTCCAAAACAGTTTTAGACCATAGCAGTGACTATTGTAACTAATTTAATGAATTTTTTAGCACGTTTTGATGACACGCACTTCATTTTTCAAACTTGTTCTACATACAAAGTGTAGAGAGAATTTACAAACACCCTTTATTTTTCACATGCAGTTCATTTCAATTAAACAGGGTGATGCACTATCGCCGCTACTCTTCAATCTGGCTCTAGAGAAAGTTGTAAGGAAGGTAAAGGAGGAATGTGATATTGGAGGAACATCCAAGCTGCTTGGTTATGCAGATGATATAGATATTATAGGGCAAAGTGAACAAAAGACATTAGAAATATTGACTCACTTAAAGGAAAAAGCCCAACAGATGGGGCTGGTTATCAACCAAGATAAGACAGAATATATGGTAATTTCAAGAGACGGAATGGCTAAAAACTCTGGCCACATACAAATAGATAATATGACCATTAAAAGAACGGAAACATACAAATACCTGGGTACAATCTTCAACTGCTCCAACATCATAAGGGAAGAAATACAAACTAGAATCAACTCTGGAAATAAGATATACTATGCACTACAACATCTACTAAAATCAAAGGCGCTATCTCGTAACACCAAAAATCACAATCTACAAAACACTGATCAGACCAGTTGTGCTGTATGGCTCTGAAACCTGGAGTACAACGAAAGGAGACGAAGCCTTGTTACAAACCTTTGAGAACAAAATTTTAAGACGCATCTTTGGACCCATTAGGGATACACAAAGTGGAGAGTGGAAAAGAAGAAGTAACAAAGACATTTATGATTTGTTTAAGTCCCCGCTAATCACTGGTATCATGAAGGCTAATAGACTACAATGGCTGGGGCATATAGAAAGAATGGAAGATAATAGGGAAACAAAACTCGCTTACACTCAGGAAATAAATGACCGTAGACCCCGAGGTAGACCAAGAAGGCGGTGGAGAGATAATATACATACAGACCTACAAGCACTTGGAATCAACGACTGGCATGAGAAGGTCCACCAGAGAGACGAATGGAGACAGATTGTATTTGCAGCAAAGAACCTCAATGGCTCGGAATGCTGAAGAAGAAGAAGAAGTTCATTTCAATTACTACAGTTCTTCTCTGGGTGTCAGTTGTCCATGTCCGACAGCAATAGCATAAAGTGCTTGCTTGTGTTCGCTGGCTATGAACTCCAGCGCAGGGTCCAGTATGTCGGATGAAGACATCCTATTGTCCAACATCAGTGTGGTGTATACTGGACTTGAGGTTTGCATGAGTATCCGTTGTCCCATGTCAGGCTTATCAGTGTGCAGACTGGTGGTTCCTTGCCGTGCAGGCAGATACTCTCCGACTTCGGAAGAATCAGCGATCCTACTACGTTAGCCAGGACCCCGAAGGGACCTGTTGCCCAGGACGCATGACTAGGAAGTGTTAGTAGGTCTTGGCCAGTATAGAACCTGGCCCTCGTGCCTTGGAAACACCTCAGCGTCCCATAGCATAAAGTCGCTAAGAAGATTGTGTTGAACAATGCACACCACAAATGCTACAAACTAAACATTCTACAACACACCAGACTGACCTTGTTGATGTGTGCATGCTTCTCTCAGTGCAAGATCCCAAAACCTGCAGCCGATTTGATTTCCACACTGGCCAACTATGACAAACAGAATAGAAACTTGAGTACAGTTCAGTAACATGCATGTGTATGTGTGTGTGCGTGTGAGTAAGAGTTAAAGTATCTATTTTCAACACATGAGGTGAACTGGTCATATGGTGGTAGCCCCACATTTTTATACCGGGTAGGGACTTCATGAGTGATGTGGCCAATATAACACTTTACTTCCCAGAACATTTCTTGGTGCTATTTTAGGTTAGGTCAACCTGGGAATGAAGGTTAATTAAATAAATGCATGCCTTGAAGAGGATCCAAACACATGATCACACGTGTGCTAGCCTCTGCTGTCACAGCAGCTCCTGATCAACACAATACAAAATAGTAAATAACCGCATGCATTGTACTGAAATATGATACTAAAGTGAGCACTCTCCCGCTGTTTATACTTCACCTTGACACCGCAAGGTACAAGAGGAACATGATGAGATGAGATGATGAATTAGAAAGGTAAGCAAATCACCTGTTAATCAGCATTATTCAATCAAAAGAAACTGAACATTTCCTAACTTGTCTAAATGCTAACTGATTTTAAGACATTTCTCACATAATTATGACAAACATATGTTAAGATAGGGCTAACAATAGTCAGATATAAAATTACTGGTATAGTTAAATAGCAGACCTTTTGATGTCAACAATGTTCAAACATATGTCCCAACATTAGCAAGCAGTGAAGATTGCATAGACACATTTTAGAGTGACCTGGATAATGCGTGGAAAATGCCTAAAGCATGGGTGGCGGGATAGGATATCAAAGAGGTAAGGTGCCTCCTTCCCTCCGCTAGCCTACGGGACACCCTTGGGCAAGGTGGAGTACCCGCTTAGCCTCCCGATCAGGGTTACGTGAAGCCATGGCTGCAGGTGGTGGATGAAGTTGAAGAACAGCCAATAGATAGTTGTAGGTTATGGTCTCCAGCTTCACAACGGTAGGCAGAGGATCTCTTTTTGGGAGACAATAGCTATGGTCATCGACCAGTAGGGTCACTGCTAGGAAGGAAAGCAATGGCAAACTACCTTCTTTACAGATGCCAAGAATATCATGTTCTTCAGTCTTATTGATAATCAGAGAAACGGCGTAAATGGGTGCTCCATAGGAGCAGCCTCGCCCGGTAGGGGTAGTCATGTGCTCCAGGTGACTGCATGACCGTCATCAGGTGACTGTGTGCAAAAGAATATGAACATTGAAAGTTGGAAATTGGAATGTAAGAACTATGAGTGGGGACAGAAAGTTTGATAACATTAAGAATGAAATGAGATGATTAAATATTAATCTGTTAGGTATATGTGAGACCAGATGGACAGGAATGTGTATTATGACATCTGAGGAATATAGAATAATCTATTCTGGTGGAGAGAAACAACAGCGAGGAGTAGCAATTATAATGGATACAGAGAGAGCAAAATCAATCAAAGGATATTGGACTGTATCAGACAGAGTGTTACTGGTGAAGTTGAGTGGAAGACCTTTTGATGTCAACTGTCATACAAGTTTATGCACCAACAGCAGACAGTAGTGATGACAGCATTGATGAATTTTATAAGTGATTTAGAGAAAGCCTTCAAGAAATGCAAGAATTCTGAAGTAAATATCATAATGGGTGACTTGAATGCCAAAGTTGGAAATCAACAGGACGGATGCATAGTAGGCAAGTATGGACTAGGGGAACAGAATGAAAGAGGCTGCAGACTTGTACAGTGGGCAAAAGAGCATGATTTGATTATTGGAAACACCTGATATCAACAGCACCAAGGAGATTATGGACATGGAGGAGTCCTGATCATAAGATCAGAAATCAGATTGATTACATTCTCATCAACAGAAGATTTCGAAATGCCTTAAAAGATGCAAAAACTATACCAAGCGCAGACTGCTACAGCGACCATAGATTAATCTTAAGCAATTTACATATAAAATTAAAGAAAGTCAAATATTCACCAAGAAACACAAAATTTGATCTACAGGCACTGAAGAGTGAGGAAATAAAAGATAAATTCAACGTAGAGGTAAAGAACAGATTCGATGCATTGTCCGATATGGAAATATTATTTCAAGACGTCAGTGACCAATGGGAAATATTAAAGAAATCAGTCAACCAAGCTGCAGAAACAACCATCCCAAAAATAAAGATAATAGGACGCAAGAAATGGATGACGGAAGACATCTTAAAACTCATGGAAGTAAGAAGAAATAACAAAAATAACAAGGACAAATATGAAGAGATTCACAGGAAAATTAGGAAGCTATGCAAAGAGGCAAAAGAAACATGGCTTGAGGAAAATTGCAAGGAAATTGAACACCAACACAACACCGGAATACCAAATTAATGCACAAAAGAATTAATGACATCACTAACAAAAGAACACACACATCAACGGGTTGCCTAAAAACCAAAGATGGCAAAATCATAATAGAAAAAGATCAGATTTTACATGCGTGGTCAGATTATGTGAAAGACCTTTATGATGATACAAGAGAAGAACAATATGATCATCGGAATAATAATGAAGGACCATCAATTTTGAAGATGGAAGTTCAGAATGCTCTTAACCATATGAAAACTGGCAAGACCCCGGGTACAGATAACATCACAATAGAAATGATCAATGCCTTAGAAGAATATGGAATAGACCAAGTCACCAGACTGCTGAATGCAATATACGATACTGGAGATATACCTCCTGAATTATGTAATTCTATATTTATTGCAATCCCGAAGAAATCAGGAGCCTTGGAATGCGATCAACATCGAACAATTAGTATAATGAGCCACATCACGAAGATTCTGCTGAGAATTATCATGCAAAGAGTTAGGAAGAAAATACAACCTGAAATAGGAGAAGAACAATGTGGGTTCGTAGAAGGCAAGGGCACAGTAAATGCTGTGTATATGCTGAGAACAGTAATTGAGCATTCTATAGAAGTAAACAAAGATCTATATCTTTGCTTTATTGACTACACAAAGGCTTTCGATAAAGTGAGACATGTCGACATGATAAGGATGCTTGAAGATCTACAAATTGATGGAAAAGACCTTAGACTTGTAAAAAACATATATTGGAAACAACAAGCTGCATCAGAATTGGTAACGATGGAGGTCAATATCAGCCTATTAAAAGAGGTGTGAGACAGGGATGTGTAATGTCTCCAGATCTTTTTTCCTGTACAGTGAAAATATTTTCAGAAATATAGAAGAAATAGAAGGAATCAACATTGGGGGACGATACATCAATAACATTAGATATGCAGATGATAGTCTTGATTGCAGACAATGAACAGGACCTGCAAAATTTAGTAGATGCGGTTGTTGTACACAATGAACAACTTGGGTTGGAACTGAATATTAAGAAGACACAGATTATGGTCGTCACTGGGAAGAAGGAAATACCACAATGTGATATACGAGTACATGGCATATTCTTAAGCAAGTGAATCGATACAATTATCTCGGCACAGTCATAACATCTGATGGGAGATGCCTTGAAGAGATTAGAACAAGAATTGCCATTGCGAAGTTAGCCTTTTGCAAAATGAAAAACATTCTGACCAATAAAAAGATATCAATTGAAACGAGAAAAAGAGTGTTGAAGTGCTACATAGAACCTACACTTTTGTATGGATGTGAAGCTTGGACAATAAGCAGTCAAGCTGAAAAACAGCTGATGGCTGTGGAGATGTGGTTTCTGAGGAAAATGCAAAGAATACCATGGACAGACAGAAAAACCAAAGAACAAGTCCTTCAAGAAACAAATGAGGATCGTAAACTGATTAGAGTCATTAGACGTAGACAGTCAACATTTTTTGGGCATGTTATGAGAAGAAATGACTTGGAGAACTTGGTGACAACTGGCAAGATCGAAGGGAAGAGACCAAGGGGAAGACCGAGAAGTAAATACTTGGATGGTTTGGCCATGTGGCATGGTCGAGACAGGAACATGGAGATGATCCATGACTCTGGTGATCGAGTGAGATGGCAGAACATGACCGCCCACGCTTATCGGCATGGCACATGATGGATGGGTAATGCCTTGCAGAAGTGCAAAAACACAGAAATATATTGAAAAATCTTAATGTTAAAGGTGGAATATCAATAGGATGGTTGCGAAGTAAGTAATTACACACTAGGGGAGCATGATGTGGAGGAGGCAGGCTTGAAGAGTGGACAAAAGAGCATGGTATAATTGTTGGAAACATCTGGTATCAACAACATCCAAGAATATTATGGACATGGAAGAGCCCTGTCAATAAGATTAAACAACCAGACTGATGACATCCTCATCGACAGAGGATTTCAAAATGCTTTAAAAATTCAGTCTGCTACAGTGATCGTGGATTACCTATAGGCAAATATAAATAAATTTAAAGGTCAAATATAAGCAAAGACAAATTAAATATGTTATACATCTACTAAAGTGTAAGAAGGAGATGTCAAATTCAACACAGAAATCAAGATGGGATTTGATATATTGTCTAATATAGATATTCTATTTCAAGATGTTAATGATCAATGGTAAATACTGAACAACCCAGTCAGACAAGCTGCTGGAACAACTATTACAAAACTAAAGATGATAGGCCGTAGGAAATTAATGAATGAAGACATCTTAAAACTGATGGAAATAAGAAATAAAGCAACCATGAAAAATAGGAAGAGATGCAAAGAAAAATAAGAAATTAAAGAGACAAAAGAAGCAAAGCTTGAGAAAAACTGCAGGGAAACTGAGGAAAAAAATCAAAACACCAAATTCATGCACATAAGAATTAATGACCTCACTAACAAAGGACTGCCTGAACTCATAAGAAGGCAAAATGATAATGACCAAAGATAAGATGTAAGATAAATAGCTAGAGTATGTGAAAGACTGTTATAACAATCCACATAAGGAACAGTATAATTTTCCATTAAAATGAAGGACAACCAATTATGATGATGGAAGTTCAGAATGTCCATATCTGTATGAAATCTGGCAAGACCCCAGGTCCAGATAACATCACAACTGAAATTATCAATGCCTAAGAAGAATATGGAATAGACGAGATCACCAGACTGCTGAACACAATATCTGCAGACATACTCCTTTGTAAATGCCAAAGAAAGCAGGAGCCTTGGAATGTGGTCACATCAAACAATTAGCATGAGTAACATCACACAAATTATGCTAAGAATCATTATGCAAAGGGTTAGGAAGAAAATACAAGAAATAGGAGAAGAACAATGCAGGTTTGTAAATGTCAAGGGTACAGTAAATGCTGTGTATTTGCTGAGAACATTAATTAATAGTGTTCAATACAAGTAACAAAGACTTAGATCTTTGCTTCATTGACTTTATAAACTTTGTGACAAAGGTTTTTTTATAGAGTAAGATAAGTTGAAATTGTAAAAATGCTTGCATTTCTCTAAATGGACAGGAAATACCACTTACACTTGTAAAAAACGCATATTGGAAACATAACAAAATAAAAGTAAAGGACCCTTTTCCATGCCTTAAGTCTGAGTATATGCTGCTAAAGGGAGTCTCCATGGCAAAGTGGTCAAGCTATTTGACTCGGGCTCCGAAGGTTGTGGGTTCGATTCTGGGCCACGGCCTTCGGTTCATGAGTGAAATTTTTCGGAGACTCCTGTGGGTCGTCACTAGAACTACGGAGTTCGTGCTTTGTGCGACGCTTTCCGAGGTGCCGAATGAGACAGAACCATATAGGATAAAACCCGGTGCAATGAATTCAACCCTGTCAACTTTTAAGCTACTTCTTTTTTTTAATATGCTGCCAGCCCCATATTCATATATATCAATAACTACTAAGAAAGCACTTTACAACACAATCTTCCTACCAATTCTATGTTACCAAAGTAAAACCTGGACAATGACAGAAACAGAGAAAAGAAAAATCACAACAACAGAAATGAGATTCCTGAGAAGAATACTCAACGTATCAAGAAGAGATAAGATCAGAAATGAAGAAATCAGGACTAAAGTGGGGATTATAGATGCACTAGATTTTATTAGAAGGCAGCAAGTCAAATGGTTTGGCCAAGTAGGTTACCAACTAACAGTATACTACAACAAGCAATGATGTACAGACCGGAGGGAAGCAGAGGAAGAGGCTGACCACATAAACGATGGACGCAGGTAATAACAGAGTCTGTGGGAATATTGATACATGAAGCCCATAAGCAGGCACTTTCCTGCTGTTTATACTTCACCTTGACACCGCAAGACTTCCCTTGGAGAACATTAGGCGTGGAGAGGAGTGGGTCAGAGTGCCAGCGGAGCAGTCAGACTTGTGCAGAGTTATAATCACATTAAGCCGGGAGTGTACGGAGTGGCCAGCAGGGGCCACGGAAGTGGAAATCCAGCAACTAATTCAGGACAATGCTCACTCGGGTGATGTGATTATCTACACAGATGGTTCGGTGTCAAGAGGTGAGAGAAGTGGCTGGGGGTTCATAGCCAAAGCTAATGGTCGACGTTTGGGGCAGGAGAGCCTGGCATATGATACCACAACATCCAGCTTAAGAATGGAGGTGGAGGCAGTCACTGTGGCTCTCCGCTGGATGGAGAATATGACACACACACACATCGTGATTGTAACTGACTCAGAAAGCATGCTGACGAGGGTGAGGATGGGCAGGCTTCGTGCGGAGTGGCTTGCTTCGCTTCGGAGGTCACAGGTGACAAGCATCACCTGGATCTTTTCTCCGGGGCATGCCGGTGTGCTGGGAAATGAACAGGCGGACAGATTGGCTGGCTCTGCAGAACTTGGTGGAGTATTGATACATGACAAGGCAGACGTGGTTGCGGCCTTGTGGGAGCACGTGCACACCTCAGAGGAGCAAATGGATTACCATGGTCTGGCAAGAATGAGACAGCGAGGAGTGACGAGGGGATCTGGCCGACGCTCAACGCTCAGAGGAAAGGTGAGACGGACATATAATCAGATTGCTACTGGTACTATTAGTGTTGGAACTCTTCGTTGGCTGCTGAGGATGGGGACACAGCGCTTATGGGAATGCCCCGAATGCTGTGATGTCAATTCCTAAATCAATCAATCAATCAAACTGCAAGACTTCCGGTCGTGAGCATGGCGGTTAGGCGTTGAGCCGTTAAGGCCTGTGGCATGTTTATGCTTGTGGCTACAGTTTGCAATTGCATTTTCCTCATGTTGGACTGGTAATGCATGGTTCCGTCACTCTGCTACTTGAGTGAGTGCGTGGGCGACACCGTGAGCTGTGAAATTGGCATGGAATGCTTTTACATCTGTTTTGCCCTTTCGGTTCACGAGTGCATTTTTCGGGAGACTCCTGAGAGTCGGCGCTGAAGCTGCGGAGTTCATGCTTTGTGTGACAATTTCGGCAGGTTGCCCTGTGGTAAGAAACCGAACCATGTGAGAAAACACGGATCAATGAGATCAGATCTTTCTGGTGTGGGGCTGGTCTGGTTCGCTAGATCAGTTCCGCGTCTAGCGTTCGTTGTCTCGGATGGCTGTGTGAGGTGCACCAAAATGGGATCTTCCCAGCCAACGTGAGTTAGCGAGGCAGGCGTTTCAAGAATGTAACCGCATCGTGCAGCCAGGGTCGTGGTTTGAGCGGGCAAAAGAGCAAGATTTGTACGACCGTTCGACAAAGTCTCGATAAGCGCCCACTCTCTCTCGATGAGTAGTGGGCCTGCAGTCAGTAAGCTGTTATAGCTTTTTTTTCGGTTAGTCCTGCCGGCATAGCTTGAAAGCACGTCGGTAGGCGTCCAGTGGTTTTGCATGTATCACCTTGTGCCGGGAGGGCGCGCTTTAGCGATGCTACTCTTGGCTTGCGTGTGCGTGAATAGTCCGTCTGTCCGATAGATATCTGGTTGATCCTGCCAGTAGTCATATGCTTGTCTCAAAGATTAAGCCATGCATGTCTAAGTTCACACTGTCTCACGGTGAAACCGCGAATGGCTCATTAAATCAGTCGAGGTTCCTTAGATGACACGATCCTACTTGGATAACTGTGGCAATTCTAGAGCTAATACATGCTTACCAAGCTCCGACCCTCGCGGAAAGAGCGCTTTTATTAGTTCAAAACCAATCGTCGTTGCCCTTCGCGGGGCGCGGCGTTCCCACTGGTGACTCTGGATAACTTTGTGCTGATCGCATGGCCTTACGTGCCGGCGACGCATCTTTCAAATGTCTGCCCTATCAAATGAAAAGCAAAAGCTTACCGAGTGGGTGTCGCTCGCATTCTGACCGTCCCTGGTGTGTGCTTGAGCGATCAGAGGCAAACGTTTTGCCCAACACATGGAAGTGAGGAACTAAAGCAGCCATGAGCAGGACGTGGCAACTCCTCGGGTGAGCCCAATCACAGAGCAATATGTGCCGGCTCTGCAATTATGGAAGCCTCCTTGGATAGCGAGGGAATGCTCATGGTCTGCCCCTGCCTTCCCTTGAGGGCCGACCACGATGTCGTTCATCGTTCTATCTTGACCAGCTGAGATGTTAGCGACATCACAACAGACCAACGTGCCCCGAAACCAGAGAAAGGCTAACCTCATTAAAAAATGCCCGCTGAAGTCGGAAGTGTCGTCCTACGGGTGGCAAACTAAAAATTGACACTACGCAATTACGTCCGAGTGAAATGTCTCGTCCGAATGTCTCTCGTGCTAGGAACAGCTCTGACTACCTAGTTTCCGAATGCCGCTCTTGTTCGGAACACCTCTGACTGGGTAGTTTTCCGAATGTCTGGTGTGCCTGGAAAAGCTCTGATGGGCGCAACGACAAGCACATGTCCGAAAACTCGCTGAGTGGATGCCGTCTGCAAACCTGTCTGGTTTGTGCGGGAATGACCCGGGGAAACGAAATGACCAATATATTGAAGTGAGGAATTAAAGCAGCCATGAGCAGGACGTGACGATCTCCCTCGGTGAGCCCAGATCCAGGGCGTTATGTGTCGGCCCTGCAATTATGGAAGCAACCTTGGATGGCGGAAAATGCTATGGACTGTCCCTGCCTTCCTTTGAGGGATGACCGTTTGGCTTCGACCGTTCTAACTTGGCCAGCATGGTTATAGATGGCACCACAAAAGTGAGAGTCTCCCAGGAATGCTACCTGGTAAAAAAAAGCACGCTAAAGTCGATGTGTTGGCCTACGGGTTTCGGCCCAAGGGCGCATAACAGACACACCACAATCACATCTGAAAAAACACTCCGGATGAACGAAAAGAAGAAGATCTTTCTGGTGACTGCCGAGTCCATTGAAAATGAACTGTGGTATTCATGGATAATATTGTGTTGACATTCTGACGGCGGCATTACGCACAGTGGTACACTGGATTGCCGAGACTCCCATCTATTCCACTTTTCACATTGGACAGTGGGGAGCATTTTGCGTGATATTCGCTGGCACGGGAATGGAGCATAATGGGGACGACCCGTTGCCGTGAAGTTGGGCCCGCGACTAACTGACACAGCAAGGTTCAAGAGGAACATGAGATGAGTACATGGTAAAATGAATTGACACACACTTTCTCACCTTGAACTACTATAGACTGTGTCATCTTGATTGTTCTTGGGGAGTTAACAAATAGACTCCATTTATACAGTGAGTGAGTGAGTGATCACTGTGAATGTCATTTCTTCACGGCTGATTCGCCGATTGCAACTCACTCGGAACTCGCTCTGGTCTAAACAACAGCAAAAGTTAAGAAATCATCGCAAATTTCAAATAAGGTAAACGAATTTATGTCTTCACTTTTCATAAAATCTTTACTGTATTGTTACCAGTAAAGAAATTCTGCGGCACTATGTGTATCAACGTTTTCTACTTCTATGTATGCCGACCAATATCTTACTATGTTTCCTTTCTGAGTTTTGATTTATTTTAATGTTCACCGGCTCTGTCAAAAAATGTCACCAAGAGTAATTGCTCTTGATGTTTAATATTCTTACTTTTCATTACGGAAGAGTTAGCTACTTTTTGTTGAACGTTCCCATGGTAAATCAACACCAAGCAAAATGAATTCTGGGGCATGTGCTTCATTAATCGCCACAAACACAGTTTGTAATAACTTCAGCGCTGAATTTGAAGCACTTATTCAAAATAAAACAAATTGATTTCTAAAGACAAAGTCATAAATTGTGACTTGTGTTATAGTTATTGACAAGAACTTATTGTTCCTTATACGAATTCTATAATAATAATTATTTAATTATTATATTATAATATTAATATAGTATAGTTGAGTTGAGTTGAGTTGAGTCTGTTAAGAACCGACATCAATGCACTCAGAACATTCCCACACGTGCTCAGTCCCCTCGTTCAACAGCCAGCGAAGAGTCATACTACTAATCGTTCCCACCGCTATTTGATTAAAAGTTCTCCTGGTCTTCCCTCTCAGTTTTGAGATTCTTCTAGAACCCCATCCGTTCCCCCGCAATCTCATTCTTTCCACATATGGGTTCTCAATCTGTTCCTCCGCCTTCTCCACCTGGTCCTACAAGCACACGACCACCTCCCCCTTGTCCATAATAATTATAATATAATATTAATAAGTTAATAACCGCCTAAAAAGCTATAAGACTAAATGATATGATTTTCCCTCTTGAAAATTTGACAAAATGCAAGATTCAATGCATAAGCATACCTGCCCACTGCAACATACAAGCACTGTAACTTGGCCACGATGATGCAGATCCACTTGCATATCAGAATCTCTACAAACAACATATTTCAAGTACAAAGTATGAATTTATGAAACAACAACAATTACCATTAAAGCTTACGACAAAATAGATATAAACCATCTTCGCCTTATATACTGAATTATGTGTATAATTACTTTTCAAGATAAAGGTAAGGTAATCATTTTTAGATTGATTACCAACAGGACAAAACAATAAAAGATTGCCGTGGCGTATATATTACACGTTGAAGATAAGTTCTTTAATCCAGTGCTGCCCATTGGGCGCTGGAGTGTCAACTATCCAACCTCATGACGCTCGACCGCAAAAGTGGAAGATGGTAATGATGATGATGATGATGATGATGATGATGATGATGATGATGATGATGATGATGATAAAGAGAGATTAGTGGGATCTTTGTATTTTTGTGTGCTTGTCAAAAACCTCGACACGGGTATGCACCTTCTTCAGTTCGTCTACCGAACAGTAGGCTATAATCAACATATGGCTTTCTTTGATGCATACATTGAAAGGAGGTACATAGCCAATGCTATTGAGACTTTAAGTAGTGACCGACATGAAGAAATATTTCTCCTTTCTTGTGAAAAGTTGGAGATGGTTAACCACTCAACCATTTATGTGTTATCTGACAGTGTTATGTAACTTCTATGACCCGATTAGTTAGAGAAAGAATATAATCAGCTTATGTTAACAGATGCAGATCCATTCTTGGTGAAGGCAGCCAAATATATTGTACCCAAAAATGATGCACCTAACGTGCATTGTACATGTATCGGCTAAATAGGTTTACGCTTGGCTGACATATTTAGGTAGCATCTCTGGTGGCGTCAACATTGGCGCCCACAAACCGGTAGTCAATGCATTTCAACAGTTACGACCACTGCGGCGTGGCTGACATACAGGTAACGGCTGTCAAACCTTACACATATCACGAAAGTGATCGCAAGAAACTGAAAAATAGATTCATTTTTTTCCAGTTGGGATCACTCTCTCCTCACGGCCTCAATGTCCAACATATTGTCATTTAAACCCCCTCCCCCATCCCACCCCACCTCGTCAGTGTGACCCAACCCTATTTGGTACATTTCCCTCTAACTGAATACGTGCACGACATCAGTTCTCCCTCGACACACATGGGTGGGAGTGCGGGACTGCTAGTGTCAACCGATACTGACATTGCAGAGCCCACACCGTGGTGTTGGGTCTCGACTCTCTGCTACATGACCTGGATGCGAGTACGGTGCAACCCTACATTCGGAGACACTCGGTATGTCACAGGATGGATTCCACTCTCCTCTTCTCCCCATTCTTTACTTAAATTTCTTACACCCCTTCTTATCCTTGGCATACCCACTGCCCAGTATGCCATTCCTCCTTGTATCGGCCTTCTAGGAGTGATCAGAGTTGACGTTGACTAGTTACGGTACACATATATGGATCACACTACCCCCCCCCCCCCTTTTCCCCTATAACCACTGGGTGTCATCACGACATCACTTATGCATCATGCGTGCTAGAGGTAGTCGGATCACTCACTACATCCACTATACAATACAGCAGCTACACTGACAACTTTGATGGCATATGTTTTTGGCATACTTCTGTGGAGTTGTGATCTGATGATACACCGTATACCAATCTGTCTGCCCGTCCCTATGGATAGGCAGACCGAAGCCGCGTATCTCACACATGTTACCTCTACTCCACATGACCCACGCGTACGGCGGGATGGCTACTACATCTTGTGCACCAAAGGCAGTCGTGTCTTCCACTATCCACATACTGCGTCTTGAAATAAATAAATAATACTTTGGCTTAACTGATTCAGTGCCAAAAGGATAATATATCGCCAAATGTGACCTCCCTTTGGACAGAAGGACGATATATCGCCATATTTTTAAATAATGTTGCATATCCCTTGCAGGCCTGTGGCAGTCAACACCAGAATTTTACAGCTGCTGTTGATATACTAGGCAAATTTTACGTTCAATAGTTTGCCATTGCTTTCTGAACGACCGGCTTCCCATACCAACACGTTATAACACAACGTGACACGGTCTGCCATATTAGGGTAATGTTATTATTTATTTTGTATTTATATCTTCCGCACTTTCAGTGCTCAGTGAAGGGAAACAGACATTATAATATTTGTTCATTTAATTATGTACCATGACAGGTCCAAACCTACTTTTTGTTTGGCGCTGAATCAGTTAAATACTGAAAACACCTTAATCACTAATATTATTCGAACGTGTAGCATTTGTTGACGATATGAAAGGAATCATCATTGGTGGACATAACATCAATAACGTTAGATATGCGGATGATACAGTATTGACTGCACACAATGAGGAGGATCTGCAACATTTAGTAGATGCAATTGTTGCACACAGTGAACAACTTGGGTTATAATTAAATTGTAAGAATACACAGATTATGGTCATCACTACGAAGAAGGAAATACCACAATGTAATATACAAATGTCTCCCTGGTCTAGGTGTTACACGACTTTCTCCGTAATCCCGTATACTCTCGTAAGTAACGTGATGTGCGCGAGAATTGGTAGCGGTTCTCTCCGCGTCGGTAACTTACGGGGTATGTGAGCCGACCGCTCAGAAAGCAATGGCAAACTACTGAGCGTAATCTTGACAAGAAATCAACAATCAGCTGAAAGATGCTGGTGTTGACTGCGATGTCCTGTAAAGGATGCGCGAAAAAAAAAAAACCAACCAATAAATGGGAATTGTCTTAAACAAGTGAATCGGTACAATTATCTCGGAACAGTCATAACATCTGATGGGAGATGTCTTGAAGAGATTAGAAGAAGAATTGCCATGGCGAAGGCAACCTTTTGCAAGATGAAAAACATACTAACCAATAAAAAGATGTCAATTGCTATGAGAAAAAGAGTGTTGAGGTGCTACATAGAGCCTGTGCTTTTGTATGGATGTGAAGCGTGAACAATGTGCAGTCAAGCTAAAAAAAAATCATCTGATGTCTCTGGAAATATGGTTTCTGAGGAGAATGCAAAGACTACCATGGTCAGACAGACAAACCAATAACCAAGTCCTATTAGAAATAAATGAAAACCGTAAACTGATTAGAAAAATAAGACGTAAACAGTCACACATTTTTGGTCACGTTGTGAGAATAAATAAATTGAAAAACTTGGTGACAACTGGCAAGATCGAGGGGAAGAGAACAAGGAGAGGACAGAGAAGTAAATACCTGGATGGCTTGACCACGTTCTATGGTCGAGACAAGCACATTGAGCTGATCCACGATTCTGGTGATCGAGTGAGATGGCAAAACATGACCGCCCACGAATGACATATGATGATGATGATGATGATGATGATGATGATGATGATGATGATGATGATGAGCATTTGTTATCCCCAAGGTAACCGCAAATTTAGAACACGGTCTTTCTGTTTTAACACAATTAGTTGGAACCGCCTAATTCTTACCGCCTGTGTAAATTTGAGCAGTCGTTTACAGGTCATCGAAAACAATAAACGAAAAGCCTTTTCTTTGTTAACTTTACAGCCGTAATTAAGCAGCTGTTTATAGATGACCGAAATGGAAATTATATAGCCTATCGGCCACATAGTGATTGTTTAAGACTGATTAACTCCCTTCTTCCACCCATACTGGTATATGTTCAGTTATTCGATTTCTTAATTGCCTTTCCGTTTTCAATAAAACCAGGCAAATAACAATTCGATTTTCCTTGGTGAAACCTCAATTCAATGGGCGCAATCACACACGATGATATGACAGAATCACCAATGCAGAGCTCATGGAGATAAATAAACACAATTCAGTGAAACAAGAGGAAAAGACGTTGGCGCTGAATAGGATACACAGTGAGAAAACCCGAGGATAATATAACGAGACATTATCTTGTTTTGAACCCACAAGGAAAACGAAATAGCGGGAAACATAAAGACATACGCAGAAGAGAATTACAGAGATGAATACTACTGGGAGAACATGGAGGGAGCTGAAAGAGATGGCAAAAGATAGGGCAGCTTGGTGTTATTTGGTTGAAGGCCTATGCCCGAATAGGGAATAATTGGCAGAATAATGTGCCTGGCACTCTCATTAGAATGGATAGATACAGTTCGATTTGTAATAGGGAGACAATTTTTTTAAAAATTTTTTTAGTTGGAGTAGGTATCGGAGGTGGTTTTATATCTAGTCATTGGTTCAGCAGCTATGAATGTTTTGGTTACTTTTGATCGTGTATTCGTATCATTACGTCGCTCCCATAGTTCGGAGGTCCCATGATTCTGTGGGGGTGGATATGGATGGCTGGCAGTAACGCTGATTGAAATTGGTTGGAATATCCATTAGATTGAAGTCTGGCTTAGAGTGTCCCGTTCTTCTACTAGTGTATCGTCGGGGTAGTTATGTTGCATATCCTTAACAGGACGTTGCAGTCAACAACAGCATCTTTCAGCTGCTGTTGATGTACCAGGAAAGATTACGATGAGTAGTTTGCCATTGCTTTCTGAGCGATCGGCTCACATACCTCCGTAAGTAACCAACGCGGCGCTATTCGCTACCAAATCTTGCGCAGCTGCGTTACTTACAAGAATATACGGGATTACGGAGAAAAACGTTAACCTCTGCGCCAGGGAGACCGGCGGAAAGAAATTATAGATGGAAAAAAATGTAAAGAGGACAGAAAGTGTAAAGAGGATGGAGTCATTAAAAGCAGCTTTCAATCTTCAATGTAAATTCCACTATGTCTATATTGGATAGGTTCAAAGCTATTGAAGTTCAGGTATTGGTCTGTCCATGTTCCATTTCGATAGATTGATCTTTGGATTCAAGAAATAAATGGGGAGAACCGTTGACGCCACTAAGACTATTACACAAATAGACAGACATAGTATTATTTGGCGCTAACAGAAGAAGGAAATATAGATTAGAAGACGCACTAGACAACATAAAATTTGAAAGCTATAATAGTTACCACCGGGATCGAACCTGTCAGCCTCCAAATGACGACGGCGCCTCGCTGCAGGAACAAGTGTACTTCGACGCACGACCAACTAGATACTCCAAGTGTAGGAGTGTCTAGTTGGTCGTCAGTCGAAGTACACTTGTTCCTGCAGCGAGGCGCCGTCGTCATTTGGAGGTGACAGGTTCGATCCCGGTTGGTAACTATTATAGCTTTCAAATTTTATGTTGTCTAGTGCGTCTTCTAATCTCTATTTCCTTCTTCTGTTAGCGCCAAATAATACTATGTGTGTCTATTTGTGTAATCGATCTTTGGATTATGTCACTCCCTACAGTATTTTCGAGGATTAAGATGTCTAAGAACGATAAGATGTCTTGTTTGTGTGTGTGCATTTTTTAAAGCTGCACTTAGTAAAGCTGCCATACCCTACACTTGATAGTTTTCCAATTCTGTAATTCAATAAGCAAATATCTCACATTTTGCATAAAACAGTCACACAACTCTCAATCCAATGAAGGAACTAAGGGCTCTTAACACTCGTGGCTTATTTTAATCATAAAATGAGAAAAGAAACAATCCTGCATGAGTAATTAAAAACAACAGTAACATTAATAAGTTAAAATATGAGCATTATTTTAAATGATGCGAGTATGAAAGATATAACTGCTTTAACTTAGAGTCTTAAACAAGTATACAATGGTCTATAAACAAACGTCAAAATTGTAAACAATTGTGACATGCATCATAGACATACTAATGAAACAAATATGAAACTTTCTATTCTTCTGCGTTCGTCTTTCAAGGGAAATGCGTCATACGTAATTATACATCCCACAGATTAGTATGTCCGACTTCCACATGCATTTTTGTTAGATTTGCGTCCCCTAGCAAGATTTCATCCAAAGTACGGACACTTACTTATCACCCCTTTGGTAGGTTATTTCCTGACAAGTTTGCCAGGACAGCGGCTTTACAGTCTACTATTTGCGATTTCCATCTACCGTAAGATTTTTAACGTGTACAAGAGCACTCTCTTTTACTCTTATCAGGGAAGGCTAGATATCCGATCATACTACCAAAATGATCAGTGTGCTATCGTTAGATATAAATAATTCTTGGTAAAGAAAGAGTCAAGCCCTTGGCTGAAATCCAATCCAGTATCTTTTGAGCCTATAGGAGACAACGCATCACTGCTTCCGTGAACAAATATGAAACAATGATGATTATGAGTGTTTTATGAGTTACTGCGTGGAACGTAAGCACAGGCATGGCTTAATAGAGGCGAACTACCATGTATTGACTAAATTCACTGGCCATTGTCATAATACTTGAAACTATTCATTGAAAGTTGGAAATTTAAGAACACTTTATTCCCTCCACTATACCATTACCCTTACCGCGTTCAACCTCAAAAGAGAAGTTATATTAGGGTCCATCGCCTAGCTCAGATTAATAGTCATGTGACCGAGTCAGCCACAAATAGGATATTAATCTGAAGGTGATTGTTGTTCACAGAGTGTAATGAAAACGAATTTGTATTTTCTCAACTCAATGTACGAAAACCGTAGTTCTCGAGGGAACACAATGTGTGCGTACCAGAATCACACGTGCCATATTTTCTTTCGAAATGTAACCAGGATATGACCTAAAGGCCAAATCTTTCAGACTTTCAACCGTCGAGGGATTTTTAATGTAGACAATGTGTGCACGGGTCCTCCACCCTTATCAGAGAAAGCTAGTCATTAGATCTGCTACTCAAGGGGGTGTATGCATTCTCCGATTTCTAATTTTGTACATCCACGTGGTTCACACTGTGATTCGTACTTGGGCTCCTTGATTTAGAGAAGGATACCGTACATGTGGACAATTTCGCTCCTTTATTATGCACTTCCTTATCTGTGTTCTATATTTAATTCTATGACCATCTATCTAGACCATTTACTGTATTACCCCATTGTATGTCGCTATTAAAATAACACAACTGTAAAGTGAGTAACCATGAATATAATGGTAGATAGCTCTAACAATAAAATAGAGAAACTTACAGTGTGTATAAAATGCTAGATTTTATACTCTAGCCGGCTCTGTGGCGAAGGGCTTGTGAACGCAATTCAGAATCCCACATACCGCGCTCGAAACACAGCTGCGGACGATTTGAAAGCAGACCGCCTTCCACTGGTTTCCATAAAATGGTATAGCTTCCTGTCCTCAGAAAGAAATGGCAAACTACAGAACGTAAACTTGCCAAGAAATCACAAACAGCCAAAACATTCTGGGGTTGACTGCAACATCCTGTAAATGATATGCAACTAACTTTTATACTCTAAACGATACTGAAAATGAATTGTCACGGTACAGTTATAAATAGAGTCCATTCCTTACGTGACTGGCTGGTTAGGAGTACAGCGGCATGGGATAAGTAAAACACCGAAACTAAGCGACGCTGTTGTCATTTACCTTTTGTTTCTTTTTATACATAAGGACTCGCGGTTCCTCCAGGGGCCACAGCCGCCCCATCAGGTCCCCACGTCCCTGTGTATCATTCGGATGACCGCCTCTACATGTGGCCCTGGCAAGATCAAGTAGGGATACTACACTTTAATTTTAGTCGAGTTGAAATGAGTTGAGTTGAGCTAAGAACCGAGATCACTACACTCAGGACATTCCCATACGCGCCCCGTCCCCTCGTTCAACAGCCAGCGAAGAGTCACACTACTAATCGTTCCCACCGCTATCTAATTGAAAGTTCTCCTGGTCTTCCCTCTCAGTTCTACCAGAACCCCTGCCAATCCCCCGCAATCTCATCCTTTCCACATACGGGTTTTCAATCAGTTCCTCCACCTTCTCCACCTGTTCCCACAGGCGCAAACCACCTATCCCTTGTCCAAAAGGCTGGGAAGCAATGCCAATTCGTCGACACTTTAGAAATAATCCCTAAAAGTATATTGGAATTAACCGAATCAAGTAGTGGGCTCATGAACATTTATTGACCAGACATGATGCGATGACATTTTATAGCAAGGTTCCGTGTGGAAGTCTTGCTTCAATGTCTTAAATATATATTTGTTTAGAAATAGTAGTTGGTAAAGATATACATTATACATTTTATGCATTTCATCATAGGCAACATCTCCATCCACGGTATTCTTCCGCTGTGCTGTGCTACACAATGGTGATAAATACAACTATTGCTTATGATATTCACATGGTCGTCTTGTGAACATTTGGTCGAAAGGCGATGTGTTCACAAGTTGATTTTTGATAACTGAAGTCTGATATAATATGAAGGGGGAGCTGAGATACATATATATGTTTACCACATGGGGGTCTTTTATGAGATCGTTACTTCATCGACTCCATGATGGTCTCTTGTAACGGCTTCGGACCCAGAACACACATTGTCTGCTCCGCGATTTAACTGACACCTCAAAGATATAATGGCACTTAACGGCAATGCAACAAGACCTCTTCCATTTTCGGATATTAACAGATGAGAGCCGTATTTATGTCACCTTTCGGTAAGAAAGGGTGTTGACTTTAGCCCTGGCACACTGTTTAGGAAAGTCTTCATTTTTATAATCCTGAGCAGGTAGAGATGCCTTTTGCGCGGAAGGACATTATTTGATAAACTCCTCAACGACACCCTAGAGAACTTCGAAGATATCTTCTTAGCAGATTTAACAAGTTGTATGCAGAAACAGCCTAGAAAACAATTGGACTATTCTGATATATTATGTTAGTAAGGCCAAATACAGTTCTATACGGCGATTACATGCTAGTGGCAAATGTGTGCACTTTTTGTCATTTGTCATAGGGATGTCATAACGAAAAGATAACACGGTGGTGTATACTTGATGTTATTTAACTGATTCAATGACGATGGATAATATATCGTCAAATGTGACCTCCCATTAAGACAGAAGGACGATAAATCGCCATAGTAGGAGCATTGTGTTATTTGTTTTTCTTCGTGGCGTCTCACACAATGTTCAGTGAACAGAAATTTACATTATAATACTTGTTCATTTGATTGTGTACCATGTTTGGTCCAAACATAAAGTGATATTCATAAACAATTACAGCTAAATAATAATAAATAAATAAATAAACCAAGTATCTACGTGATTCATTCTATGAGAACATGTTGCAGTTATCTAAACAAACCAACGTGTTATAATAAGTAACCTTCTGCGCTAATTAACTACAACAAATTTAATTGATGTACAGATTTATGTGTCTTCCTGTAAGCGTTAATTTTCACCAATTCGCTTCCAAAGGGGTAAAATTATATTGGTAAAAAGTACATTTTCTGTTTTAAAAAAAAAATGGTGATTAAAAGATATACATTTGAATGTGTAGTTAAAACCAACGGACTGGACATTATTGTTCGTACAAGATCAAGAACTGATAGAAAAGAATTAGGCCATTAAGCGACAGAATACTGTTGTCAAGGTGATATAAGGGCAACTTTGTGTTTCAAACAACCTGTTTATTATTCTAGTTCGTAAGTGGAAAACATCAAGACGACACAAATGATATTACTGTTTGTCAAAGAATCAATCAGCCGAAAAGTACTTAAAAGTAAACATAATTTCCACTTCATAAACTTTCACTAACATATTTATTATAAATGTGTAATTATGATATATCGTAATATTGTTAGCAAACTCTATATTGTGCCTTGACTGAAAGCGGAATGAGTATACATCAATGGTGGGAGATGTGCCTGACAAGACAAGGTAGACACAAATAGCAATGTTGGTCTCATGTGAAGATAGAAAATGGATCTTTGGTATTATAATGTATGAAATAATCAACTTAGTGCATAATTAGGTAATACATTACGTTTATCCTTAACAAAGTACAACTATTTTAAATAGATGTATCTTGTTTCATATCGTCTTACTCGTATTTATAGGATTAGTGAGCTTGCACCAGGGATTCATTCAATGACGTGTCTAGGAAAGTGTTATTGTTTCTACAAGGCTGTGAGTGCCTGGTGAAGAGTTAGCACAACATTGGTCTGATGCCTTTTGGGGTAGTTCATAAATAAACACATATGTGTTGTTCGGGGCTCATGAAAGTAGAAGACAGAAGTAAGGATTAGATGGTGCAATAGACAGCATACAATTTAAAGCTATAGTTACCGACCGGGATTCGAACCTGCCATCTCCAAATGACGACAGCGACTCATTGCAGAAACAAGTGTACCTGAAGCATGACCAGTGAGGCGCTGTCGTTATTTGGAGGTAACTAAAGCTTTCAATGTTTATGTTGTCTGGTGCATCTTCGAGCCTCTACTTTTTTATTCTACTTCTATGAGCCTCAACAATACAAGGGTATTGATTTATAAACTGTTTTAGTGATCTCAAAGATTCCCCAGTTGATATTTCTGTGTAATCCTTGGCGTAGGGGCGGTGATATATTTGGTAAAAGTTTGAAGCTCCTTCTCTTCTTGTTTCGTTTGTTGAAATTTGTCCATATCTGCAATGTTATCTTGTGTATGACATCAAGATATGTACTTGGACCTTTACAATTAATTTGATGACGAAAATGAATTTAATGACTAATTCCATGTGTGCACTATCATAAAATGCATGAGGTCACATTTTCAAAATAACATTTGTGGAGCTCGAATTATGACATACAAAAACAGACCTGGCCTGTATCTGGCAGATATACTACGGTTTCAGTTCTTTACTTATTGTGACTGAGTGATCTATAATGACATCTGCACATATCAAAAGAAGAAAGTGTACTTACAGTTGTTATACCCAATTGAAGCAATGAAATTATCAAATGCGAGGAAGAGAATTATTACCACTATTGAACATTAATAATACATATCTAGATTAATTATACAAAACGACCGTGATATAAACTACTCAAATAATAATGATAATGTAATTTATTGGAGATTAGCGTGTCCTCGCTCTTAAACTGTCGGTGTGTTGATGCTAAGGTAGCGGAAACAACCCCTATACCGGTAACATGTTGACGTCTCGTACTTGACTTTGAGACGTAAATTACAAGTATCTCAGAAGTTGGAGTGCCTTCACCTGATGGCACGTGACACTGATAATAGGGAAAGCTCTTCCACACGCAACAATTAGTGCACTAGAAGTAGTAGCACGTGTATGGACTATGCTTGAGTTCAAAACGAGCGCGCGCGCGCACACACACACACACACGCGCGCGCGCGCGCACACACACACATATTGCTTTCGCTCGCTTTGAATTCAAGCGTATATATATAATTGATTGTCACTTGATGAGTTGTAATGTTCAGCTGTGTCTGTGGTACTAGATACAGCATGCTAGCACTAGACCACATGTCTGTGAGATAAGAAAGAAGCTATTAGTCATCTCAGTGTCTAACAAGCATGTGTGTTAAAGACTAGTGATTACTGTAAAAGCAATGCACACCTTCTAAGGGATCGATCAGTTATATGGATTCTGTGATACTGTCAGTACGAAAATACACATACATGTATGAATATTCTTATGAACTAATTCAGTGCCGAAGGATAGATACTATATCACCAAATGTGATCTTCCATTTGGACAGAACAGCGATATATCGCCATACTAGAGTAATTGTGTTATTTGTTTCGTTTCACGGTTTATTCCACAATTGTAATGCAATGAAGGGAAGGAAAGGAAAATAAAAGGAAATTCACATTATAATACTTGTTCATTTGATTGTGCGCCTTGTTCGGTCCAAACGTACTTTTTTAAAAAAAAATTTCGCACTGAATCAGTTAAAGTATATTAATTTAATAATAGCGATTAAGATATAAATGACAATTACTTATTTACCACAATAAAGCGTCAGTGTTGTGTGTGTTACTTGATACAACTCGGCTTGTACCAAATTTTATCTGTTTGGGAAGAGAGGTTAGTGTCATGGATCAGATGTGAATAGAATTCATGCTTGCGTGAATAACGTAGAAATTTAATCAATGACCAAATTTCAATGATATTGAGTGACATAAAACACGTGAAAAATTAGATGCAATAGTGATGGCCGGCTCTGTGGCAATTCGTAATCCCGCATACCACATTAGAAACACACCTGCGGGCGATTTGGAAGCAGAATGCCTTGCGTTGATTTTCATACAATGGTATGTTTGAACGGTCGTTCAGAAATCAATGGCAGACTACTGAACGTAGACTTGCCCAGGAATCAAAAACAGCCCAAAAAATGCTGGAGTTGACTGCACCGTCCTGTAAAGGATATGCAACAAACCTTGTATTTTACTATTGAAAGCCGAATAAAGTAGTGCGCTCATGGTCATCTGTGTATCAAAGAACGACACACATTTTTCGTATTGGCAATGTCCCATTTGCAGAAATATAGGGACCCCACTAGCATGGAAGTATGTCTTCAATACCATATATTTATATTTCTGTAGAATTAAGATAGTGTTGTGTGGTGCTACATGACTGATAAAATATATGTATATCTATTCTAAAGTAATAATGAGAGAGATCAAAGAGAAGCCTGGAACACTAATCGGAGGTTATAATATAAACAATATATGCTCTACAGATGACACAGTATTGGTTGCGGATAATGCAACAGATCTACAATAATTGTTGGATATTGTAGTAACATAGAGTGCAAATACATTACTCTCCTTGAAAATCAAGACAACAGTAACAATGATGATATCAAAGAAAAAGGTGACACCAACATGTGAAATAGCAATAGAAGGGAAAATTCTTAACCAAGTGGATAGTTTTAAATACCTAGGGGCATTTATACCATCAGATGGAAGATACACAACAGAGATTAAGTGCAGAATAGGGCAAGCAAAAGCTGCATTTCGGAAAATGAAGATTATCCTACAGAAGTCACTATCATTGAATGTAAGAAAGAGAGTGCTAAACTGCTATATAGAACCTGTATTGCTGTATGGCAGTGAATCTTGGAATGTAAATGAACAAATTAGGAAGAACTTGGAAGCAACAGAGATGTGGTTCCTAAGACGAATGTTTCGAATCCCTTGGACTGCCATCGTATCTAACAACGACTGCCTGAAAGAGGCTAATGAAACTAGAACATCGTATACAACAATAAGAAAGAGACAAACAGCTTTCTTTGGTCATGTGATGAGAAGAGATGCATTGGAGAGCTTCGTGACAACTGGAAATACAGAGGGGAAGCGAGGGAGAGGCAGACCAAGAGAAATGATGCTTGATGGATTGAGATGGTGGCATGGAGGGATATCATCAGCAGAGTTAATCTAGAAAACCAAAGACCGAGATCTGTGGAAAGCCATGAACACCTACGCCAGCCGGCATGACATTTGATGATGATGATTCTAAATACTATTTCTACAAAAATCTACATATAATTTATTGAAGACAGACTTTAGTGCTCGTTTTACCAGTTCTGCGATACAACAGTCACATTCGCTACCGCCAAGTGTTGTAGTTATTATGTCTTTTTGAAGCACAATGTAACAAACTATCGTCAGTCAAGGCGAAGAGGTGACATTAGTATGCATGCTACATGATGTCGAATAGGGATATTGATTATGATAGTCGTACTGTCGTCCAGTCATATTTACGTGAATAGTTCTGTGTTCACATATGCACCACATGAATTCTCATATATGACCAAAAACACTGTAGACTCCAGGATATGGGCACACATATATGTTCATCACATGACTTCCTGTATACGGCCAAAACATTGTCGACGAAGAATTGTTATCATCATTACGTGCCCTGCCAAATGATAGAAACTCAAGAGTCCTAAATTATTGTCCATTAATGGATGACATGATGAAAGCACCGCAGCTCAAAATCTGCACAAATCACATAATTCACTTTTTCAGTCCATGAATGTGGACTGGCGTCCGGATTTGTGATCTATTTGCCGTGGAAGTCCTTTCAGATCTGAAACGCTGGTACCGCCCATGAGAATGCGAAACGACTCAAACATTTGTCCTCAATGGCCTGTTGCAGCATTGGAAAAGATGCAGTAACAATTTTACCAGGTATGAAACAGAGCTTCAGGCAAATTCGTTGTTCCTCAAGAGCTAATGGCTGAGCGGTTTAGAAATCGCCTCCGTGCACTACACACGTCTCCAATTTACCGAAAGAACTTCAGTAACTAGCAGTGGGCCCTGATCTTGCTCCTATTAAGACTAAAGGTACATGTCTCTAGTAAGCTTTCCTACAGTTAGCTCAATCAATCACCTACTTGCAACATTGTTGTCAAAATCCATATTTTCTTTGGTTAATGTCCACATAACAGACACAAATCTCCATCAAGAAGCAGGTTCTTTGGAGAACATGGCTCGTATCAGTAACTTATCAGTGACGTATCACATCCCCACATAACAACTTTTGATCTTTCGTCAGGTTCCGTACATGGTGCATTTTCAAGACCATGGTTGCTTTAATGCCCTGTGCTCGCCCTTGTGTTTGTCACCCATTACTGTTCTCAACTACCATTTTCCGAGACATGATGCAGCTTATCAATCAGTTTTCCTCGATGTTCACATCTGGTAGAATGTCAATATTTTCCTCTTTCTTGAAACTCATATCTTCTTCTTCATTTACTGCTAAATTCTCCATGAGTCATGACTCTATGTTGGCTCTAGAAAGAAACACGTTTTCAGAATGTTAACTAATATCTTACTGGTGTTGTGTCTCAGGCTTGTTTAATCTCAGCATTGGTATGACTAGTCTCCTTCTGACTTGTTTTGAACAGTTTCCTTCCGACTTCTTTTGTTAACCTTAGACTTCCCTGGGGATAACGTTCTCCACAATAGAACAATATCAGCGACTATGTACTTAGTATTTCAGCCATAATATTATTCGTTTATTAATTTCATTTGAAATATAACTCTTCAGTATACACCTGATGAGATGCAGCGAACTATGTCAGGCAAGAAATCGTACAATATTTTGTTTATGGCGTCTGCATTTAAATTCTTTCGAACAATCTCCGTTGTTGGTACACAAGAAACCAAGGAGCTGAAGGTTCAAATATTCAAGTATTTAAACAGGAATCATACAGTTAAAGTGTAGTATTCTATCAATTTATATAACACAAGAATAGATGAGCTAGACATTGAAAATTGGTTTAGAAAATGCAATATAAATGTATGTACAAGTGCAGTGTGGGTATTTTAGTCTAAAATACTAGTAATGCAGTGAAGTGACAATTTCTGGAGTATTAATCTGAAATACATAGACCACATAGCGTAAATGAAATTCCATATATGGCATTTGGAGACGTGGTATGTTATTAACGTAATATACCTTTATTATATTGCATTATTTGAATATACACGGATGCAAGAATTATAATCAATAAAAACATAACGATATATGCAAGCGAAATCTCAGCCCATGTAGACGCAATATTTATAAACATAACTAATACTATACATATATCATTTGTACGATTGCTAGTTTGGTCTATGACGCTTGCATTCGTTTAGAAATAAATAATATTTGTTGTAGGGATGAAATACAAGGAATTAAAACTCTTTCCTCAAGTAATAATATTATACATTGCTACATGGGTAATTGTGATACCTTTAGTGTATTTGCATGGCATAAAAAAAAATAGCAGAGGACAGACAGAGCAATTTAAATACAAGCGAAGGTGGGCTTTAGCAGGTAAGTAGACAGAGAAGCATACATGTTTACTGAACGGTACAGAAGCCAGTAGGTTGTCAGGCAGACGGATACACGAACGTGCATTATGAATGTGTGTACATAGACGGACAGGACAAAACATACATTTGGACTCTTCAACTAAATATTTAACGCAGTGGTTCTCAACCTTTTTTGGCCCGTTCCCCCCTTGACCATATTTTCAGAACGTCATTCCACCCTTCCTATAAAAAATTTGGCCCGTTCCCCCCTTCATCATATTTTCAGAATGTCATTCCCCCCTTTCATATATCCTATCTAAAAATCCCCCACCCCTATACAGTATACGTAAAAATGTAAGGTAAATTTAATAGCACATACTAAAACAAGTCTAGACATCCACATAAAACATGATTTGTGGGTCTACTGACTTTATAAAATGAATTTTCGAAGGATGAAACATACTTAACTGTAAAGTATGAAGGGAAAAACAATATCAAGTAATCGGTTCTTGTATTAACGCGATCTTGAAATGGTCTTCATTCCCCCCCCCCCCTGGAAACCCTAAAAATCCCCCCTGGGGGGGGGGGGGAATTCCCCACCATGGTTGAGAACCACTGATTTAACGCGTTCAGATAGATTTGTAGCTATGTGGGCAGGCAGGCAGGCAGGGTGGCAGACAGACAGATAACAGACAAACAGATAGACAGACAGACAGACAGACAGACAGACAGACAAACACCAAGAAAATGGTGAGGTGGGAGGAAATACGAGTACATCTTTTTCTTTGCAATTTGTTAGTTTCCACCACATCTTTCATACTGTACTTAACATTGTATTGTATTCTCTATTCTGTGTATTTAATCGTTTTATTTTCGTAACTTGTTTATTTCAGAAGAAAATAAACAAAAGGGGGGAAAAAGCTTGCGTTCGCTCGGTTTCGACATGCAGGTGAAATAAGCAGAAAACAAGTTACTATGTTTAGGGCTCACGATGTCCTTACGGAAGTTAAAGGAGGGGGGGGGGGCGGCTTTGCTATGATCAGCACTGGAAAGCATTTACCAGCGGTTTAAAAAAAGACATAAGGCGGTGTTTAAAGTTGGTATTGATGGGCACGGAATTAAAGAACCAAATAGATAATTGGGAGTTATGACCCAAGTAGGCCAGGCCCTCCCAGAAGGTTCAAGACTATAAAGCGGTCAAAGCAATCGAATATGGAGGATCCATGTCTGACAATCAGAAACAATGCAATAAGCGACTCGAGAGAGACAATGCGTTTTCAGTGTTGTTTAACTCACAAAATGCACGAATGTTAATAATAGCTGAAGCAATTGCTATCCACATGACAAAGCCAACTTGATGTAAACAATGTAAACAATCAGATATTTTTTTTTACCGCGTTTCCATCCTGTTTCAGGATATTGCGGTCAACACCAGCATCTTTCAGCTGTATGTTGATTCCTAGGCTAGATTACGCTCATCAGCACGCCACGACTTTCTGAGCGACCGGCTCCATACTCTCATAAGTCACTAGCGTGACTCGAACCACTTCTAATTCTCGTCCGCTCACGTTGACCACGAGAGTATTCGGGATTAACGGAGAAAGCTGCTAACCCCTCGGCCAGGCAGCCGGTAAACAAAAAGATATGATAGTTTAAAATTACTGTTCTAGACAATTTAAATTACTGTGAAAATAAGTGTGTTGTATATTTCAGTATGAATAATTTATCTTGTTGCGCTAGTTTATGTAGTGTGTTTTCTGCAGTATGTACCTAACGAGTTTCAGCGAGATATGGCAGGCAAAAAACACAGTATTTATAACGTGTAGGAATAGCGATGTGCAATTAATTTTGTCTTTCACATAAGCAGCCTTGTAAAGGTATACAATCAGTTGGTTCTGGTGTTTTCACACTTATCTTAATGTGCGAAAAAAAGCAGGGCTTAACTTGGGCTGGCTGAAAGTATCATCACATAGGTGCAGATTCGAATTGTTAAAATTGACCTAGCCTCCTAGGTCAAACCAGACTAAAATGGGTACCAAGAAATGTATTGCGAAGTAAAGACAACTGCTGTGGTACAGACAGAAGTAACAGATGGTTACGGTTGGCGTGGGACTGGCTATCTCATCACGTAGAGAAATTTAGTTGCGAAATCCAGCTAATTATGGACAAGTCTACAAATGGTTTGGTATGAGTTGGTTGAGGTTTTATGCTTCATTGGGAGAAGAGAGGAAGAAGAAGAGTGAGAAGACAGAAGAAGAGCAAGATGAAGAAAGGGCAGCATCAGAAGAAGAAGTAGAAGACGAACAGGGAGAAGACGAAGAAGAAGAAGAAGAAGAAGAAGAAGAAGAAGAAGAAGAAGAAGAAGAAGAAGAAGAAGAAGAAGAAGAAGAAGAAGAAGAAGAAGAAGAAGAAGAAGAAGAAGAAGAAGAAGAAGAAGAAGCAACAGCAGCAGCAGTAGAAGAAGAAGCAGAAGAAGAAGAAGAAGAAGTAGAAGAAGAAGAAGAAGAAGAAGAAAAAGAAGAAGAAGAAGAAGAAGAAGAAGAAGAAGAAGAAGAAGAAGAAGAAGAAGAAGAAGAAGAAGAGGTGGAAAAAGAAGCAATAACAACTACAGACAGACTTGGGATAACAACTATCTAGCTCAGAAGCAAGTTAAAGAAATAACTTTATCAGGCAGATGACATTATGTCTGTTTACTTATATGAAAGAAAATAAAAACATAATCTGTATGGCTTTTTCACATTGACATCTATGTCAGGATGTATAAGCAAGTTACTATGTGTTATGTTCAAATTAACATATGTGTAGAAGTATAGAAGCAATTTGTTACGTGTTATTTTCACATTGACATATGTGTAAAGGTATAGAAGCAATTTGTTACGTGTTATTTTTACATTGGCATCTGCTTAGAAGTATAGAAACAATTTGTTACGTGTTATTTTCAAATTAACATCTATGTAGAGGTATAGAAGCAATTTGATAAATGTTATATTCACATTAACATTAGTGCAGAGGTATAGAAGCAATTTGTTACGTGTTAATTTCACATTAACATCTGTGTAGAGGTATAGAGGCAATTTGTTAAGTGTCATTTTCACATTAACATCTGTGTAGAGGTATAGAAGCAATTTGTTACGTATTATGTTTACATTAACATCTGTGCAGATGTATAGAAGCAATTTGTGTACGTGCTATTTTCACATTAACATCCTGCGTAGAGGTATTGAAGCAATTTGTTACGTGTTATTTTAACGTTAACATCTGCTTAGAAGTATAGAAACAATTTGATACGTGTTATTTTCACATTAACATCTGTGCAGAGGTATAGAAGCAATACGTTACGTGTTATTGTCACATTAACATCTGCGTAGAGGTATAGAAACAATTTGTTACGTGTCATTTTCACATTAACATCTGTGTAGAGGTATAGAAGCAATTTATTACGTATTATGTTTTCATTAACATCTGTGTGGAGGTATAGAAGCAATTTGTTACGTGTTATTTTCACATTAACATCTGTGTATAAGCATATAAGCAATTTGTTACGTGTTATATTCATATTAACATCTGTGTAGATGGTATAGAAAAAATTGTTTGGTTATACACACTATCTGTGTAAGGGAGTTGGAGCAGTTTGTATAGTATTATATATATATATATATATATATATATATATATATATATATATATATATATATATATATATATATATATAAGTCTACAAGCAGTTCCACACAATAACATCTGTGTAAAGGTATACAAGCTGCTATTGTGTGGTGTCGCTTAAAAGTCGACAGGGTCGACTTCATTGCACCGGGTTTTATCCCATATGGCTCGGTCTCTTTCCGCAGCACGGAAAGCGTCTCACAAAGGACGAACTCAGTAGCTTTTAGCGACGACCCACAGGAGTCTCCGAAACATTTAACTCGTAAACCGAAGGACACGGCCCGGAATCGAACCCACAACCTTCGGAGCACGAGTCAAACGGCTTGACCACTTCACTTTCTCCCAGCCTGGCACCTGTCCGAGTGAGATGGGCGTATAGAGACTTTCTCTAAGCCTGGTACTTGTCCAAGTGAGGTGGGTGTGTGGTGTGTTCACACATTAACATTTGTGTAAAGGTATTTTTTAAATTTTAACATGTACATCTGTGTTATGGTATACATGCGACTATATGATGTTTTTAATTCACATGTGTATAAAGGCATACAAGCAGTTTGTATGCTTTTGATCCACATTATTTATATTTAATTAATGAAAGCATGAACCGCCACCATTAGTAATAGTTGTTTGTCTGCCAAGAAACAAAAAAAAAATGTCACAATTATTCAAACTCAATAAATTCAGGTCATGAATGTAAAAATGGCATGCTGTAGAGTTATATATCGTATAAAGTGGTTAATGTCAATATGGGTGGAAACAAGAGTTAATAAGTCTTCAGGAAACACATTGCAGTCGACAGACTATAAGTCAAACCTCGCCACCTCACATTTGCTAAATTACGGCCATGCAGTTAGCAAAGAAAAGGCGTTTCGAATACTAGTATTCGACGAACAATAAACGATTATTAACATGCACAGAGGCCACCACAATTAAGCATAAAAAGGTTATGAAGATAGAAAGACTTCACTGTGGCTCTGCGATTACCGTGGGGTTAACACATGCATCACATTCGAACCGTGTCAGTGGCTATCTATATTATTTATTTCAGCCAACGTATGAGTAATATATTCACTTCTTACGACATATAACTCTGCAATTTACACAGACGAGATGCTAGACAATAAATTGTGCAACCGTTTTAATTGTGGCTTCGGTGTAATTCATCAAAGGAATACAAATGACTAAAAATCGTAGTTATTCCCCTCTAATTTTCCGATTATTAGTTACAGTAAGAATTAAAATTTTTCGTGGCGTGCTGATGAGCGTAATCTAGCCTAGGAATCAACATACAGCTGAAAGATGCTGGTGTTGACCGCAATATCCTGAAACAGGATGGAAACGCGGGAAAAAAAAAAAAAAAAGAATTAAAATTTACGCCTGGCAGTCAGTGATAATGATTAAATATGACAGTGATGATCTTCCATAAACAATTGTATCTATCGTCTTTGTGTCTTGAACAATGTTATATTGGTATGGCACACTGATTTTACATTTTAGTAATAACTTATGAGCTCGAACAAAAGCAAATACAGTGCAGACCTGATAAGGAGAACTCACCAGGGACCCAAAAAGTAGTTCTTATCAGATATTCTTCTTATACGAGTTCAAGCATATAGTAATGCATTTAGAACGTACACTACAATATTGTTCTTCACAACAGAAATTCACTACATCCGAGATCGCCTTTAGCGGTTTGTACTGTACAGGCGAACGTTTCGATCGAAATCTTTATCAATGAAAAAAAAAAAAATAAGTTAATAAATAAACGTATAAAACAAAATAATAGATTTTGTGTTGATCGGATTATTCTAGGATGCTGAGATAAGTATTCTTTTGTTTTATCTATTTAAAATAAGGTTTGCTCTTCGTGTTCGTTGATAGAGACTTCACTCGAAACATACGCCTGTGTATATGTATATGTTTTTCCATTCGTAGAGCCTCCTAGTCATCGTTTGCTTGTTTACTCCAGCTTCGCATTAGCCTGCCGATACTGAACCCCTTGTTTCAAAACCTTTGACAGATTAGATTAATGTTACAGTTTTCTCAGACAAAGGGAATTAATTAACTGATTAAGTGCCGAAGAATAATATATCACCAAAAGTGATCTCCTATTTGGACAGAAGGACGATATATCGCCATACTAGGGCCATCGTGTTATTTAGATTTGTTTCATCGTATCTTCCGCAATTTCAATGTTCAGTGAACGGAAATTTACATTATAATACTTGTTCATTTGATGGTATACCATGTTTGGTCCAAACCTACTTTTTTGCTTGGCACTGAATCAGTTAAGAGGGTTATGTAATTCTATTTTACAAATTGTAATAGTATTTTTTTTGTGGTTCACTATATTTTAAAATTATTTACAGCAATGTTGTAGTAACTAAATTAAAAATTATTGAAAAAATATTGTATATTCATGAAAAATATAACACAACAAGTGGAACTAGAAACCGAATTACGCATCATCCATACAGAGTAATCTATGTCCTGAAACTAGACATATTACAATAAAATTGGAAGACATTAAGAAACTTTAGATAAAAGACATCAAATACATTCAAAGGATGCTAACATTTTTTGAGCTGTAAACCCTTAAAAGTTCGATGACTGTTTATTGTGTACATGTGGTTAGCAAAGAAATACGATGCTAATGAGCAATTTAACAAAGATATTGATATACACAAAGTGAAAAGTTACTGCATAACAACTAGCTAGTAGTTGTTATCTGACATGAACAAATATATTATGTGACATTGTTTCAAAGAAGCATATACACTCTTCTTTCTTTTCGTTCAGCACCAAAGGTCCTATATCTCATCGAATCTTTCCTGGCTTTTGCTTCTTACATACTTGGCGTAATTGGAGCACTGACTAACTATAACTATCATTAGCAGTGACTGTCACAAAATAAAACCGTGCGTTTACCCAGTTGATTATTATAGAGGCTTTCTGATAAAACGGACTATCGGCCAGCGACAACTATTTTACTAACAGTATAAACAAATCGGATGTCAAAATCCCAGGACAATAGTTGTAGGTAGCTGCACGTGTACATCTCTAACGGATTTGGAACATTCAGTGGTGATGGAGACAGGATCTCGGCATCGCCTTGACAGTTTGTCAACAATTGAATACAGATGGAACCCGTGGGATCATGGTGGCAATCGGATGTCGGCCATCACTTGTCGGGCAAAATTAAACAGTGGCAGATGTATAGGGGAAGTGAGTGCGCTGAATCATACATCGCTTTGACAGATTATAAACAAGTCAGAGGGAAAAGCGGAAGTACTCAGCACGGAAGATAACAGTCCATCTGTCATATAGTTTCCGGACATCACGCAGATGGGCAGATTGATATTGACAGCTTGTTGGGGAAAACTGTTGTTGGGATCATACAGTAACTCGTTAGTTTGTTGGGGGAGTCAAAACAAGTGATGACAACTTTGACAGTGACTGGGCAAGGGAAAATCGATTCTTGACAATGGATGATTGCCCAAATAACACCTGCAGGAAAACAACCATGTCACGTGACCAATTTTAGAGGTTTGGCCAAAAACCATGATTGGAGATGGGGAGTGGATCGCAAACCTTGGATTGTAGAAGACGTGCTTCGGCACTGTGGTTCTGATGGGAAAACGTCTACCGTGTGCGAATTGAGTTAATTTAATTTTACACGTGCCTGTCATGGCAAGAGTGGATGTAATTTGATCTAACTGCAGTGGTGCCTAAGGTAGAACCGATTATAATTAGTTCTAATTAATATAGGCTGTAGGCTTGTTAAAACTAAAGTGTGATGATTAGCACTGTTAGTGGAAAACTAACTAGAGTAGGGAAGTGATACTTGGCTCTGTTAGTTGAAAATAGATTAGTGAAGTGTTGATAAGCTTTACTAATTGAGGATTGAGTAATGAGGGATAATTGGGATATTGCAGTGGGTGCTCCCTGGTGTGGGAGGGTTCCGCATTCTGTTTGCTGATTTTTTTTCTTGTCTTGGCCTGATGATAACCTATGTGGTCAGTTCATCTGTCCCTGATAGGTTCATTATATTTTCTGAGCGAGGCCGATGGCCCACGATCATCTAATAGAGATCAGTGACGGGGAGGCTATCACCGGTTATATGATTTATGTTACAGGTTACCTCTGGTTGGAATGAAGAACCTGAAACCAAGAGACAATCCGATCCCGGATAAAGTTTGGCGCAGGAAGATTGGCCAGCAATTGTACAACAGAGATTATGCTAGAGGAAGATGATCAACATTGCTCAGTGGAGCTGAATGGTATATGTATCCTACAGGAGAAATACCGAACGAGTTTAGGTCATACCAGTTTTAACACACCAGTAGTGATGGATATTCAGTTCACTTATGACTAGAACAAAAATAAAGGACTCTATTGGAGTATAGACAATAACTTTTTAATATTGAGGACTAGAGAACATTTAGCAAGAGACAAAAAGTCTTGTTCATAGGACAGTGTTCCAGGTTTGTTTCACCGCGCCGGAATTATGAAGCCGGAGTTTCTATAAACTATTAGGAACAGTGGTGTTAGGAACAATACTATTATTTTCCATGGAGTATATATTTACATGAGATTCAGATCTCATGGTCATCAGAGTTCCGGGAGGAGGACATGTCTGGAGAGAAGGACACGACTTCGGTGAGGTCCCTGTGATGAGTCTTGTGAGGTCGTGTGATCCTTGCCATGATGTGTACACTATGATGCTGAACTTTGAGGGCTGACACATACATTTCGGTTATAATACACGACACACATTTTCTTCGCATACACGTCTCATATACGTTACACTTTTCTTTTAATAAATTAATCTTTATTAATTTTTAGAAGCAAGAGTTGTTGAGTATGTTGCGTTGGGGAAGTATGAGAGGGGGCATAGTACGACAGTGAGAGAGTGATAGGAAAAGGTGTCCATAGGCTGATGGAGTGTGTTGGACGGAAGCTGGTGGATTCTCCAGGATATTGATAAGGGAAAAAAAAATATTATAATGTGGGTGTTGACTCTCTTCACTCCAGGGACGACACTTTAAAGGAGGACACGACAGTGACAATATGAGTGTTGAAGTGCTATATAGAACCCATATTGTTGTATGCGTGTGAAGCATGGACAATAAGCAGACAAGCTGAGAACAATCTAATGGCAGTGGAAATGTGGTTTCTGGAATCAAAACAAAGATTGCTATGGATGGACAGAAAGACGAAATAGACAGGCGTTCAAGAAAGAAACAAAAACTGTAAACTGATTAGAGAAATTAGACGCAGACAATGAAGATTATTTGGGTACGCTATAAAGAGAAATAAATTAGAAAATTGGTAATAACAAGCAAACCTAATGGAAAAACAGCAAGGGGAAGACAAAGAGATAAATACTTGGATGTCATTGTCAGATGGGATACTCCGGGCATGAATAAACCTGATTCAAGACTGGTGATGGCGAACCATGGGCGCGCACTTCTAGCGGCACAGCACATGATGATGATGATGAGGACACCACTCCTGATTGCACTCTGTACGACTGTTTCCACATATGTTTGTTCTTTTGTTCTTTGCCTAGAATTTCAGTTTAAACCAGTATTTTTCTTGTTCACATTTATGTCCAGGTTTTACAATGACAAGTACAATGAGGCATCGGCTTTGTTTTGGGGAGTATCCTATCTGATCAACACACCCCCCCCCTCCCTTTTCCAGCCTCCAGGACTGGTATATCTCTCCAGCAGGTGTGAAGTTCCAGTACCGGTGTTGCAGGTTTCTGAGCTTGGCGAGGGGAGGCATGGCTCAGCGACAGTTGTAGTAGAGTATACTTCGGATATTGATGTAATTTACACGGAGTCTCTACATCAACCTTAGATCCTCGTTCTTTTCAGGGTGACAACACCTGAAAGCCATTGCGTCATGTTTAAGAATTAAATCTCAGGCTTCCACAGGAATCACAACCAACCAACCAACCGACCAACCAACCAACCAGCCAACCACCCAACCAACCAACCAACCAACCAACCATCCAGCCAGCCAGCCAGGCAACCAACCATCCAGCCAGGCAACCAACCAACCAACCAACCAAATAAACCAACCAACCAACCAACCAAAAAACCAACCAACCAACCAACCAGTTCATTTCTGAATAAAATCTCTCCAGCACATTTTCGTTGTCCTCTTTTGCTCCTTCCAAGGTCCGCTCTGTTGAGTATATTGTTTAAGAACCTATTTGGTTATGAATATGAAATCAATCATCAACATGATTGCACTCGAGATATCCCACACGTTCTCTGTCCCTTGCTGTGTATCCAACGAAGAATTTCCTTACTGACTTTACCAGTGACAGTCCATGTGAACGTCCGCCTGCGTATTCCCTTGGGCGTTAGGGAATTGTCAAGATTCTCTGCCCACCCTTCGCTGAACCAGTTTCTCCAGTTATGGATCCTCTGTTTGTTCTGCTGCACTTTCCACTCGATCCCAGAGAATCTTCACCGCACTGTCATAAGTTAGATCGTCGCTCAAAGGCGCAACAGCCAGTTTATCAGCCTGATCGTTTCTTGGCATCAAGGTCAGTTCCCTTTTCCATACTATCTTAGCATTTTTCACACAATTCAAATGTCTAATCGTAACTTAAGCCTGTGGCATGAACTGCTTCTCTTCAACATGTTTCACTCGGTTTCATCTAGTACCGAGTACAAAAGGTGTTCTTTGTTCATACATTGTTACAAAGAGCATCTTGTGTCTTTCATATATGTACAGCAGATAATGCATATGTTGCATACACATAATGGATGTGTCCTATATTCATCCTGAAATAACTCTCAAGGCCTCATTTGTCACGCCATCCAGCTTCTCCAGCTTTCTGTGCCTTGTGACAACCTATATTGATTATAAATTATCTGATTATGTTTTCTTATATCTGCATAGGACAAATTCTGACCTCATTATCTGGCAACAAGAAGACAGGAATTTCACGGAAACACAGTCCACAGTCAACATTTCGTTTTCTTTTCCTTACTGTAACCCAGAAAACCAAAGACCGAGGTCTACGGAAAGTCATGAACTCCATCGCCAACCGTCATGACACTTGATGATGATGATGATGATGATGATGATGATGATGATGATGATGATGATGATGACTGTAACCCAATAAGACAGTTTTTGACTGGCCAGAACAGACTTGTTCCTTGTACTTTTTATACAATTGATACGGCACTACGCTGATCACGAAAACGATCCGACGTGAGTTCTACACTTGCGTTCGTCGTTGGCTAAAAGCGAAAACGACTAGGCACCTATTGCCCCGTGCTTTCAGGCTTACAAAACGCGATCGTTCTATTTCACCACAGATCCAAGTCAAGTTACTGCTCTAGGACGCCTTTACAACAAAAATAAAATAAAAACTTTCATATATATATATATATATATATATATATATATATATATATATATATATATATATATATATATATATATATATATATATATATATATATATAGCCGTTAGTGTAAGCGTTGCCGAAATTACTATGTATTGTATTGCTAAAATTGCTAGGTACTATATTTTTGAAACTGATGTGTACTATGTGGTTGAACGTACTGCCTGCTCTACTTCTGAAAATCAAAAAAAAAAAAAGAAGAAGGGGGGGGGGGGGTAATGTAATTACCCTTTTAGACGCCTTAAGGCGCGTTGGTAATGTGGTACCGTACCCTATTTTCATAGATACATCGCTATGGGTGCATCATATGGTCAGGGTCACACCTGCTGTCCTCACTTCTCTACATATTCACCAGTAGTCATTTTAAGCTGCGTCGGCCTGAGAGCCAATGTCAGTTTTAGCCACTACTAGTCTAGCCACTACACCACCGCGGCTCACATTGCTGAAAGTGCTCCATACTATATTGCTGAATCTGCTGTGCACTATATTCTTAAATGTGCTCTGTACTAACTATATTGCTGAATCTGCTGTGCACTATATTCCTAAACGTGCTATGTATTATATTCCTAAAGGTGCTCTGTACTATATTGCTGAACCTTCTATGTTCTATATTTCTAAAAGCGCTCTCTACTATATTGCTGAATCTGTTATGTACTGTATTCCTAAACGTGCTCCTGTACTATATTGCGGAATCTGCTATGTACTATATTGCTGAATCTGCTATGTACTATATTCCTAAAAGTGCTATGTACTATATTCCTAAAAGTACTTTGTAATATATTGCTCAATCCGCTATGTACTGTATTCCTAAAAGTACTCTGTACTGTATTGCTGAATCTGCTATGTACTATACTCCTAAAAGTGCTATGTACCATAATGCTGAGAATAGCAGTTTTATATTGGAACATTTTCAGTCTATGGTTCCACAATTGATATCCAAGGGCGGGAGTAGGTGGGGGGGGGGGGAAAGAGATAAAGAGAGAACGAGAGAGAGAGAGAGAGAGAGAGAGAGAGAGAGAGAGAGAGAGAGAGAGAGAGAGAGAGAGAGAGAGAGAGAGAGAGAGAGAGAACCACTTTCAAATAATCTAAAAGATAACATCTTGCATGAAGCATAAACGGAAGTGGCAACCATTACCAGAAAAGCCAGTTAAATATAGCATACTCTGATCAAACGTAAGATGTAAGACAACGCATTAGTCGATGGTAAGGATTCACTAGAAAGAGCGAATCAAACAGCCCCTTTGTTTTGGAATGCACAAGTTACAGAAAAGTGTACACAGCTTTTAGAGCCGGTTAGCATATTGGTTAGCACGCCTGTGTGCTGTCCATGTGGTAATGGTTTGAATCAGAGCTGATTTTAAAGATTGACCTTGGCTACCTAAAATGGGCATCAGGAAATATCTTAGAAATCAATGGTTCGACGTGATGTGATGATATCACCTCTCGAACGTCGATTTGTTTGTAAAAAACATATGGGGCTATATACTTAATACCTCTAAAGGCGTGCAGAAAGGGTTGCTTTACTATTATATACTGTTGTGCTTGAAGTAGTATATTATTGAAAGTAGCGATGCATATTTACTGGATGCCAAATATTTTGTATCACTGAAAGCACTTTACACTAAGCTACTGAAAGCACAATATACTGTAGTGCTAAAGTAACGTATACAGGATAGCTGAAAGTGCTATAATCCGGTTTGCTAATAGTTGGAATATTTGCTATATGTAGGCATGATATATAAAAAGCAGATGTGCCCGGCTATATATAGGTATGTGTTGCTAGAGGCGGGTTTTGCAATATACAGACTTGATAACAATAGAAGCCAATATATTTGCTTTAGAGAACCATGTTTTGTTGTTGGAAGTCTAGTAATGCTACAAATGAAAGTAAGATCATGGTTGTAGCTGGAGAAGAGACTACAGATAGCTCATAGCATTTTCTGTTTCGGCTTCTTCTTCCTATTCCGTTTGACCTTGCAACTCCTAATGGAACATAAGTCCATAACCACGAATGGCAAGCGAAGGAACTCCTACCGACTTTCTAAGTCCCACAATACAAAGAAATAATAACAGGCACTGTGCACCCGTATCCAAATTAAAGCACGTCATCTTTGTTTCTGTGGAAACACTTTCAGCGACCTATGACCTTGTGTTTGCAAGCTCTGTGCGAAATTCTAGCCAGAAAGTCGTTTTCATTATAAGTCATCTTTTAATACTATCTGAACTCACACTGAGCTGAAACAATCACTACATGTCCACAGTTTTATCTTATCCCTCTCTCTCTCTCTCTCTCTCTCTCTCTCTCTCCACACTATGCTTTCAGCTTGATTTGCATGAACTGGTCTACAAAAGACAATGGTCAGGTATACCTCCCCTTCCTGTCTTCTTTTTTCTGGAAAGCACTTCGTGTTCAGACACTCTGGCTTTTGGCGTGCAACCGGTGTCACCTTCGTTTATTTTCTTAATAGATGACAATGGAATAGAGTAAACAACGATTGGGCACAATGCTTTGCCATAGGTTAAAACGTTTTGCTATAGACAACGGTGCCTAAACACTAGTGGGCAACTCATGCTACAAATAGGTGTATATGTATATATGTAGGGATGTCTTTCTACAAGTAGGCATATCTGTATATGTTTAGGTATGTCTTGCTACAAGTAGGCATATCTGTATATGTTTAGGTATGTCTTGCTACAAGTAGGCATATCTGTATATGTTTAGGTATGTCTTTCTACAAGTAGGCATATCTGTATATGTTTAGGTATGTCTTGCTACAAGTAGGCATATCTGTAATGTTTAGGTATGTCTTGCTACAAGTAGGCATATCTGTATATGTTTAGGTATGTCTTGCTACAAGTAGGCATATCTGTATATGTTTAGGTATGTCTTGCTACAAGTAGGCATATCTGTATATGTCGGTATGTATTGCTACTTATAGGCAAGACTGCATATTTATAGATTTGTCTTGCTACAGGTAGGCATATTTGTGTGTTGTTGTGTTGTGTGTGTGTATATATATATATATATATATATATATATATATATATATATATATATATATATATATTATATGTATGTATGTATTTCAATGTATACATATCCGTATATACAGGTATGTCTTGCCCCAAGTAGACATAACTGAATATATGTAGTTATATGTTTTTACAAATCGGCATGACTGTATATATGTATGTTGGCATGTCTTGCTACAAGTAGACATATTTGTATACGTAGGTATGTCTTTTTTATAAACATTCATATCTATATATACAAGTATGTTTTGCTACAGGTAGATATATTTGTATATGTAGCTATGTCTTGCTATTAGTAGGCCTACCTTCCTACAGGTAGGCATATGTGTATATATGTAATCATGTCTTCCTATAGGTAGACATATATGTATATATGTAGGCATGTCGTCCTACAGGTAAGCGTAGGTGTATATATATAGAAATGTCTATTTACAGGTATACGTATTTGAATATGTGTAGGCAAGTCTTCCTACAGGTATGGATAATATGAGTTCCCATTACCCATGAAACCACCCCATTGTATTTTCTTGTCTAAATCATCCTTATGTTTTAAGAAAAAGAAAGTGAATAATGCAGCTTGCCAACAGTAGAATGAATGTGCCCTATTTACACACCTATAGGAGTGGAGAAATGTTCCTTTATTGTTGTTAATTTTATTAGGGTATTCCCAAATTTTGTCCAGGTTTTTTTCCGTCTCAAAACTCTATACGTACAGTAACTAAAGTGTAAGCTATTTTCCTGTTGAGTTCTTTCAACACTGCTTCGATACTATAGTTAGTTAGTCGACAGATCATCCTCATTGCACATCGAACCATTCAGTCCATAAGTGCTCGGATCCCCTCCTCAGCAAATCCCGCAGCGTGTAGCGGCTAACGACGCCAGTTCTGTTTTGGTTTATCAATCTTCTTTGGCTTCCTGCGTAGTGTTCTTGTTTGGCCACCCCTCTTTTAATTTGCTGTTCTCGCAGTCTGGCCATGGTTGTAGATTCACAGTCATCACTTGGTTCACGCAAAAGTCTTACTTCTCGTAGAGCATTCAGAATGTCAGCCTGGTCCATGGCGCGTCCGCCTTCCACAGTAGCCTCACCTGCGAGCTTTTCAGCCCGCTCATTTCCTTGTACTCCCGCATGCCCTGGCACGAAGATGAAACTAATCTTTGCCAGCCGAGACCACTCCAGAGGCAGCAACCATTCTTTTCGGATCGACCCCTCCTCTATCCTCTTGATCATGTTCATTGAGTCGCCAAGGAAACATGCCCTAGTGAATGTCTGTGTCTCGAGCCATGCTATTGCTTTACTTACTGCCATGACTTCCATGGTCAGGCTACTTGTGCTTTCAGTGAAAGCACCAGCCCTCCTTCACAATTCTCCCTCCGGCCCGAGCTGTAAAGGCCCATGAGCTTTTCACATGTCGGACGACCGACCCATCTGTGTAGATGGCCGCATCACCGTCTAGCGAATTCTCGAAAATCAACGCTTGCACTTCAGCCTCCACAGCAGCCGGATTTCCTTGTCTGCATTTTCTATCTAGTTGGATGCAAACTGAAAAGGATGTGCAGAAATCAGTTGGCACTTGCTTCGATACTATACGTAAAGTAACTAAAATGTAAGCTATTTTCCTGTTGTGTTCTTTCAAAACTGCTTCGATACTATATGTACAGTAACTAAAATGTGAGCTATATTCCTGTTGTTTTCTTTAAAAACTGCTTCGATACTATTTGTACAATAGCTAAAGATGGATTTATTTCTCTGTTATGTTCTTTTAAAACTGCTTAGATACTATACGTACAGTAAACACAGTGTGAGTTATTTTTCTTTTCTTTCAAAACCGCTTTGATACGCTACGTACAGTAACTAAAATGTGAGTTATTTCCCTGTTGTGTTCTTTCAAAACTGCATTGATACTATATGTACAGTAACTAAAGTGTGAGTTACTTTCCTGTTGTGTTCTTTCAAAACTGCTTCGTTACCATATGTACAGTAACTAAAGTGCGAGTTATTTCCCTGTTGTTTTCTGTCAAAACTGCTTCGATACTATAAGCACAGTAACTAAAATGTGAGCTATTGTCCTGTTGTTTTCTTTCAAAACTGCTTCGATACTATACGTACAGTAACTAAAGTATGAGTTATTTCCCTGTTGTGTTCTGACCAAACTACCACAATATTATACGTACAGTAATTAAAATGTGAGCTATTTTCCTGTTGTTTTCTTCAAAACTGCTTCGATACTATACGTACAGTAATTAAAAAGTAAGCTATTGGTCCTGTTGTATTCTTTTAAAACTGCTTTGATACTATACGTAGAGCAACTAAAATTTGAGCTATTTTCCTGCCATTTTCTTTCAAAACTGCTTCGATGCAATATTATTCAGTAACTAAAATGTGAGTTATTTCCCTTTTGTGTTCTTTTAAAACTGCTTCGTAACTCTACGTACAGTAACTAAAATATGAGCTATTTTCCTGTTGTTTTATGTCAAAATTGCTTCGATACTATACGTATAGTAACTAAAATGTGAGCTATTTCCTGTTGGTTTCTTTCAAAACTGCTTCGATACTATACGCACAGTAACTAAAGTATGAGTTATTTCCCTGTTGTGTTCTGACCAAACTACCACAATATTATACGTACAGTAATTAAAATGTGAGCTATTTTCCTGTTGTTTTCTTCAAAACTGCTTCGATACTATACGTACAGTAATTAAAAAGTAAGCTATTGGTCCTGTTGTATTCTTTTAAAACTGCTTTGATACTATACGTAGAGCAACTAAAATTTGAGCTATTTTCCTGCCATTTTCTTTCAAAACTGCTTCGATGCAATATTATTCAGTAACTAAAATGTGAGTTATTTCCCTTTTGTGTTCTTTTAAAACTGCTTCGTAACTCTACGTACAGTAACTAAAATATGAGCTATTTTCCTGTTGTTTTATGTCAAAATTGCTTCGATACTATACGTATAGTAACTAAAATGTGAGCTATTTCCTGTTGGTTTCTTTCAAAACTGCTTCGATACTATACGCACAGTAACTAAAGTGTAAGTTATTTCCCTGTTGTGTTCTGACCAAACTACCACGATATTATACGTACAGTAATTAAAATGTGAGCTATATTTCTGTTGTTTTCTCTCAAAACTGCTTCGATGCTATATGTACAGTAACTAAAATGTGAGTTATTTCCCTCCTGTGTTCATTTAAAACTGCTTCGATACTATACGTACAATAACTAAAGTGTGAGTTAATTCTCTGCTGTGTTCATTTAAAACTGCTCCGATACTATACGTACAGTAACTAAAGTGTAAGTTATTTCCCTGCTGTGTTCTTTTAAAACTACTTCGATACTATACGAACAGTAACTAAAAGTCCCTGTTATACGCCGTGAGGCTTATTAGCAAGTGAGATGTTAGCCCCATATTTTTATACAACATCGGCTGTCGATCATTATAACACCTGTCGTCTTTCCTACCCAGAACATTTCCTTGCATCAATGTTAGATAGGGCTTGATCAGGGTGCCCAGGTCAAAGTAACAGAAAAATCCCAGCCTCGAATTAGGTTTTAACACATTACCACTGGACTGTCAGGTTGGCGTGTTAGCCACTGCGCCACCGCGGCTCCCTTGTGAAAATATACACAGCGTGAAAGGGAGTATTTAAAAATGTATAACCACCACAAAGCGAATCAAAATGTTTGGTAAACATTGCAGGGCCCAAGCACTGGCTTTCTGTGACAAATGTTTACAAATGAAACAAATATGCCTCAAACACTCGTCTCCCGTCCTGTAAGGACTAAGTTTATAGAAATAAAAAAAAAGAAATTGAACATTGCAATCTATTCTCCTAAGGTGTATCAACTACCAACACACATGAGTGATTTAAGCGAGAACTTACAGTAATCAATAGAAAAAAGGCAACATTTAATAGTCAATAAAACGAGGAACCTATGGACCGTTGAAAGAGACTAAATGCATGGATGACGTAGAAGACATGAACGGCAGCACTACGTGCTAACGGCTATATTCAAGTTCATGGAAGGTGCTGTTGGCGAGCTGCTGTTTGTGGGTGTTCCAGCCTGAGATCGTTGTTCCAGGTTTTGATTGGCTGTCGCTCCGGAAGTAGAGTTCAAACTGGGTAATGGAAGAGTTGTGACAATTGGCTCAATAACAGCTCCGTCCGTTGAGCTTGATGGAAATACTGTGAAGTATATGAAAAATGACAACACTGAAGGACGACTAGGCATAATCGCAACATGAACACAGATATAATCCAAGATTGGTGATCATGTGAGATGGCGATCCATGACTGCCCACGCTTATCGGCATGGTAATGATGGTAGTAAGAAATAATGACACACACAAACACACTCAAACATACACATAAATAATTTTATATAAATAATAGTCAGGTCTGCTTAAGATATGACTGAGTTACCATATGACGGTAGACGGGCACTCTTTGCTTTGTGTTAGCGGTGGCTAATGGTTAATGCTGGTCGGCGCTCACCAAACCCGACACACCAGATTGTGCCTAAGACTTCGAGATGAGGAGTGCAATTGGGAGGGTACAAGCTTTAACCAGGTGCGAGAAAATGCAACCTAAAGTCTAAATGTCATGGCAGGACAGACCAGATCTTAAGCCTTGGTCGGCAATTAGTCTACGATTGAAACTCTGACTGGCGAACAGTTATATACTGTTCAAAAAGCATAGCTATCGAAGGCATACACATAGCCATAATTTTGATATTCAATAACTTTATTTAATTTAATGAGTTAACTGTTCAAATTGCGCACAAGAATAACTTAGGGTTCAGACAGTCAATTGACAGTTGTTATGAATCTGGGTCACGAGAGATATTTGGCGTACGGGCTTTCCAGTGAGTATTGTGTGTGGCCTCCTCTTGCACCGATTAGCGACTGGCATCTCCTGGACATGCATGCGATCAGACGTCTGATGTGGGCCTGTGGGATGGCTGCCGACTCTTCCTGGAGTGCCTGGAACAGATCACGACGATTGGCTGGAGCAATGTCTTGGCGACAAGCACGTCTATGCAGCTCATCCCACAGGTGTTCAATAGAACTCATGTCTGGAGACAGGAATAGCCAGGAAAGGGTGAGAATGTTGTTGGCAGCCAGAAACTGCGTGGTCAACAATGCACAATGGAGTCTGACATTGTCCTGTTGAAACACAGACTTTTGGGTAGCCAAAAGTGGAAGGGCATGGGGTCGAAGAAATTCATTGACATATCGTGGCGCATTTAAGCCTTCTTCAATGTGAACCAATTGACTCCTTCCGCTGTAACTGATCATTCACCACACCACTGCACCTCCACTAACATGAGGCGGAGCTTCATTACCGAAATTGTGGGCAAAACGATCATTTCACCCACGCTAGACCTTTCTCCGACTGTCATGACGCTACAATAAAAATAAAGATTCGTCACTAAACGAGATACATCTCCATTGGGTGTATGCTGCCCAAGGACGATGCTAGTTAGCCCAAAGAAGTCCAGCGCCATGCAGTCTATTCCGGACAGTTTGATCAGGCACATGCCATCCTGCAGGCAATGGCTGAGCAGTCGAGGAAGATTTTGTAAACCTGTCTCTGAGTAGACAAAGCCGAATAAAGCGATCATCCGCTGCTGTTGCCACTCTGGGTCGTCCACCGGTGTTCAACTGAGCCAGAGGTTAGGAACCGGTGCCAAAGTCGACTGATGGTACTCGGATGCACGTTTAGATGCCTGACAACCTGACTTTGACGTTCGCCTGCATAAAGTCGGCCAATAGACATGTTCCTTATATTTATCGATAGAAGTGCCATAGACGTTTGCTTGAAAATGAACTGAATTGTTTTGAGTAGCGTTATCCTTTTATAGGATTTCAGTTGCGTAGTCAGTGAATAGTGTTTACTTCAACAAATGTTGTTGCTTTCACGTGCGCGTATCATGAGCTGTGGTAAAAAGTTGGTCATAAACACTACTGACCACTGTATTGTAACGATTACAAAAACGAAAGCAATTCAGGTCAACACGTATATTTGACACTGTAAAGAACATTTGAGGCTGGTTTTTATATACCCTAGCACAAAATTTTACTTACATACTCATAAAAACGCACCCTCGGATAGCTATGCGTTTCTTTTTGTTTTCGTTTTTTTTAACAGTGTAGTATTGCTTTGCTGATTCGGCAGCTTCTGCAGCTTGTCTTGTTCCAGGCGTAGTCGTGTTACCTTTCATCAGAGCAATCTAGGCAGGCCGAGAGAGGGATCATGCGGCATGGGTAACACCTGGTCTCCAATTTCAGCCCAGGATTTGTGTTATGGAGTGGTGTAATTTTATGTGACAAACTTTAATCTGTCAAGACGGCAAGGTCCCAGTCATATAAAATCAAGTGTCATGCCGACTGTAGATATTATTGTTGTTGATAATACTTCTCCGCATCTAGCGACCGCCAATAACGAGTATCATTTCTTGTGGACGCTTTTCAGTGACATAACAAAAGACACAACACGAAAAGTATAGCGCTGTCTTCCATATCTCTGTATCCGTAACTCTTTCCGATTGCCACAATATGTTCCTGTTTTACTCGTCTCATAAAGTGGCCTTAAATGCCTACAGTCTTTTTCAGATCTGTGTGATAAATTGTCTTTGTCTAGGCCGTTTTCAAAATATTAAAATTACTCTTGATGGTTGTCAAAGACATTTTCAGCGTCTATCTATAAAACCACACTTCTAAGGTCTCAATGGATTGTGTGGTTGTTGACAAATTGTCTTAGACTCACAGTCAAATGTTAAAACAGGTTATATGTAACATGCACAATGCACTTTTCTAACCACCAATAACAGGGTTTTGTTACATATGATATTCTTCAGTGTATAAAATACGGTTTAAAAAATTGTCATATTCTGTTCTTCATCTCCAAGATACATTTTCCATTTGATGTTATCCGTGTGCCTAAATACCAAAATTTCTGTACCTTCTCCAAATTAATACCATGAACGTTAATTTTACACTCAGTTGTGATCCGACTTTTTAAAATATTACCATTGAGTTCAAAAGCTTGTCTCCCTCTCCCTCAATTTCTTAGAACCACTATTTCTGTCATTTTATGTACTAGCTTTTGACCTGTCATTAAGACGATGTTATCATCGTACCTTAAGTTAGTTATATTATGATGACCACCTGAGGTCCTCGATATGTTGTCAAAGGACCACAGAACCTCGCTCCCATGACAACCTACAGGAAAACTTCCCGATCATAAGCAAGATGTTCTGCGTCCGACACACCCATCTGGAGATCATCCGACACATCCTGCACCCATCTTCTCTCTGGCCTTCCTCTTCCCCTCTTCCCAGGCATATCAATCAATCATGTGTCATGCCGAAAAGCGTGGGCGGTCACGACTAGCCATTTCATTCGATCACCAGAGTCGTGGCGCAGCTCAGTGTTTCTGTTTCGACCATGCCACGTGGCCAAACCATCCAAGTATTTACTTCTCGGTCATCCCCTTGGTCTCTTCCCTTCGATCTTGCCAGTTGTCACCAAGTTCTCCAATTCATTTCTTCTCATAACATGCCCAATAAACTTTGACTGTCTACGTCTAATGACTCTAATCAGTTTACGATCTTCATTTGTTTCTTGAAGGACTTGTTCATTGGTTTTTCTGTCTGTCCATGGTATTCTTTGCATTTTCCTCAGAAACCACATTTCCACAGCCATCAGCTGTTTTTCAGCTTGACTGCTTATTGTCCACGCTTCACATCCATACAAAAGTATAGGTTCTATGTAGCACTTCAACACTCTTTTTCTCGTTTCAATTGATATCTTTTTATTGGTCAGTATGTTTTTCATCTTGCAAAAGGCTACCTTCGCAATGGCAATTCTTGTTCTAATCTCTTCAAGGCATCTCCCATCAGATGTTATGACTGTGCCGAGATAACTGTATCGATTCACTTGCTTAAGAATATGCCCATTTACTCGTATATCACATTGTGGTATTTCCTTCTTTCCAGTGACGACCATAATCTGTGTCTTCTTAATATTCATTTCTAACCCTAGTTGTTCACTGTGTGCAACAATATCATCTATTAAATTTTGCAGGTCCTGTTCATTGTCTGCAATCAAGACTATATCATCTTCATATCTAATGTTATTGATATATCGTTCCCCAATGTTGATTCCTTCCATATGTTCTATTTTTCTGAAAATATGTTCACTGTACAAGGAAGAAAATAGGCTGATATTGACCCACATTGTTACCAATTGTGATGGCAGCTTGTTTCCATTATATGCTTTTTACAAGTCTAAGGTCTTTTCCATCAATTTGTAGATCTTCAAGCATCCTTATCATGTCGACATGTCTCACTCTATCGAAAGCCTGTGTGTAGTCAATAAAGCAAAGATATAGATCTTTGTTTACTTCTACAGGACGTTCAATTACTGTTCTCAGTATATACACAGCATTTACTGTGCCCTTGCCTTCTACAAACCCACATTGTTCTTCTCCTATTTAGGGTTGTATTTTCTTCCTAACTCTTTGCATGATAATTCTCAGCAGAATCTTCGTGATGTGGCTCATTATACTAATTGTTCGATGTTGATCGCATTCCAAGGCTCCTGATTTCTTCGGGATTGCAATAAATATAGAATTACATAATTCAGGAGGTATATCTCCAGTATCGTATATTGCGTTCAGCAGTCTGGTGACTTGGTCTATTCCATATTCTTCTAAGGCATTGATCATTTCTATTGTGATGTTATCTGTACCCGGGGTCTTGCCAGTTTTCATATGGTTAAGAGCATTCTGAACTTCCATCTTCAAAATTGATGGTCCTTCATTATTATTCCGATGATCATATTGTTCTTCTCTTGTATCATCATAAAGGTCTTTCACATAATCTGACCACGCATGTAAAATCTGATCTTTTTCTATTATGATTTTACAATCTTTGGTTTTAGGCAACCCGTTGATGTGTGTGTTCTTTTGTTAGTGATGTCATTAATTCCTTTGTGCATTAATTTGGTATTCGGGGTGTTGTGTTGGCTTTAAATTTCCTTGCAATTTTCCTTAAGCCATATTTCTTTTGCCTGTTTGCATAGCTTCTTAATTCTCCTGTGAATCTTTTCATATTTTTCCTTGTTATTTTCGTTATTTCTTCTTAATTCAGTGAGTTTTATGATGTTTTCCGTCATCCATTTCTTGCGTCCTATCATCTTTATTTTTGGGATGGTTGTTTCTGCAGCTTGGTTGACTGATTGATTAATATTTCCCATTGGTCACTGACGTCTTGAAATAATATTTCCATATCGGACAATGCATCGAATCTGTTCTTTACCTCTATGTTGAATTTATCTTTCATTTCCTCACTCTTCAGTGCCTGCAGATCAAATTTTGTGTTTCTTGGTGAATTTTTGACTTTCTTTAATTTTATATGTAAATTGCTTAAGATTAATCTATGGTCACTGAAGCAGTCTGCGCTTGGTATAGTTTTTGTGACTTTTAAGGCATTTCGAAATCTTCTGATGATGAGAAGTAATCAATTTGATTTCTGATCTTATGATCAGGACTCCTCCATGTCCATAATCTCATTTGGTGCTGTTGATACCAGGTGTTTACAATAACCAAATCATGCTCGCTTGCCCACTGTACAAGTCTGCAACCTCTTTTATTCTGTTCCCCTAGTCCATACTTGCCTACTATGCATCCGTCCTGTTGATTTCCACCTTTGGCATTCAAGTCACCCATTATGATATTTACTTCAGAATTCTTGCATTTCTTGAAGGCTTTCTCTAAATCATTATAAATTCATCAATGCTGTCATCACTACTATCTGCTTTTGGTGCATAAACTTGTATGACGTTGACATCAAAAGGTCTTCCACTCAACTTCACCAGTAACACCCTGTCTGATACAGTCCAATATTCTATGATCGATTTTGCTCTCACTGTACCCATTATAATTGCTACTCCTCGCTGTTCTTTCTCTCCACCAGAATATATTATTCTATATTCCTCAGATGTTATAATGTCCATTCCTGTCCATCTGGTCTCACATATACCTAACAGATTAATATTTAATCTTCTCATTTCATTCTTAATGTTATCAAATTTTCCATCTCTCTCTCTCTCTCTCTCTCTCTCTCTCTCTCTCTCTCTCTCTCTCTCTCTCTCTCTCTCTCTCTCTCTCTCTCTCTAACAAATATATGGACTGCTTCTAGTGCACTGGCCATATCTATATCTATAAAACACAATGTATGTGGGTCCGTTCTTTATGCGTTCGCGAACGGTCCATCCGATTGAGATGAAATTTTCTACATGTTTTCTTTTCATTCCCGTGCAACCAACTGTCATAGTTTTTTAGTGTACAATCAGCTATTTACTTACTAAAATTTAATATTAAAATTTACATTATCATTTCTATATAGCAAGGGGACTTAACATAAGAAAAGTTATTTCAAGGGGCATAACTTTTAATAACATTGCTATTATTTTATGTATAGGTTGTTGCATTGTTTTCAAAGATTTATAAACTCTTTGTCCACAGTTATTTACAGGAATATGAGTTATAATAAATAGTGATATAATCTTTAAGGCATTTTCATAGTTTTCATAAAAATAATGCATCTATTTAAATAGTGAAAATTTTCTAACTCATCTTTTTATTTTTCTTCAACAGCACATTAATTTTTTTTTTAACATTCTCATATGTATGACGCATTACACCCACATTGGGTATTTATGATGCCCATGTTAAAAGTTACTTTTCATGCATTTTAATGCTTATTGTTCTTTAGCTGTCAAAGAATTGCTTCATAAGAGATGTTGAATGAAAGAATGTATGAAAGGAAATAGAGAAGAAGGGCAGAATGTAGGACGGGCCTGCGAAAGCTTTTCGTTCGTTAAAAAAAAAAAAGTAATTTTTTGTGAGAGAAAGTTAGTTGCATATCGTTTGCAGTACTCTGCAGTCAACCCACCGCCCACCATTTATTGGCTGTTCGTGATATCTTGGTAAATTTACTATAGATAGATCTCTTCCAATCATATTTTCTACTTTTTACATTGGCACCTTTCCGTCTTGACAGACGATAGTTTGGTACAATGTGCTTCAAAAAGGCTTAATAACTGTCATATGGCAATAACTACGATCCATGGCGGTGGCGAGTGTGGCTGGTAAGGCCAATTCTTGCTGCAAATGTTTGCCCACAGTAGGTGCATGTGAAAACATGGTCATTTCCACCATTTTGCACCATCTTACGTCTCTCACGCTCTGTGTGTGCTTTATCTGCAATCATTTTCTCCTTTGTCTTTATTCCATTTCTGATAGTTGCCCTCCATGCAACACGTTCAGCGGCGACGTGCTCCCATTGTGCATTATCAATGCCTGTATCAATCATGTCCCGCTTACACACATCTTTGTATCGTAGTAGAGGCCGACCCTGAGATCTCCTACCCGTCTGTAATTCACCAAAAAAGATGTCCTTTGGTATTCTACCATCATCCATCCTCCTAACGTGTCCTATCCATCTAAGTCTACGAAGACTGAGCATGGAATACACCGTCACACAACCTGATCTTTCCAATACTTCAGTATTTGTGATTTTGTCTTGCCACTTAATACCAAGTATTCTTCGCAGACACCGCATATGAAAGCTGTTTAAATGTTTCTCTTGGCGTGAGTAAGTTGTCCAGGTTTCACTGCCATAAAGAAGAGTACTAAGGACACAGGCTTGGTAGACGAGGACTTTTGTTTTGGCAGTAAGCTTCCTGTTCTCCCAGACTCTTTTTGCTAACATGTTCATTGTTGTTGCTGCCTTGCCAATCCTGATGTTGATTTCCTGATCGAGGGATAATTTGCTATTTACCTCTGATCCAAGATATGTAAAATGGTCTACTATCTCCAGTTCGGCGTCGTCAATAAAGATTGATGGTACACCATGTGCACCTTGTGACATAATATGTGTCTTCTTTTTGTTAATTGTTAAACCAAATTCAGAACAAGCATTGGAGAATGCAGATAGTAGATGTTGTAATTCTTCCTCAGAGTGGGTCGTAATCGCAGCAGCATCCGCAAAAAGCAACTCTCTGATTAGTACCCTGCTAATTTTGGTCTTGGCCTTCAATCTCTGAGCATTATAGAGGCCACCATCTGAGCGTGAGTGAATGTATATACCACCATCCTGATCACGAAAGGCATATTTCAGTAGAAGTGAAAAGTATATCCCAAAGAGGTTGATAGTAGATATTTTCTACTATCAATCTATCTATTCTTCTATTCTATCTATATTTTTAACGGGAACGGTCCGAACATAGATAGATAGATAGATAGATAGATAGATAGGTAGACAGACAGACAGACAGACAGACACATAGATAGATAGATAGATAGATAGATAGATAGATCGGGAACGGGAGCTTATATGACTACTTATATGAATCCAATGAGATGCTCCCCACCAGGAGCTGGGCGAAGCCGGGTCGGGTCAGACAGACAGACAGACAAGCAGACAGATAGATAGATAGATCCCCGCCAGGGCCTGGGCGAAGCCGGGCCGGGTCAGCTAGTGTGTGTGTGTGTATATATATATATATATATATATATATATATATATATATATATGTGTGTGTGTGTGTGTGTGTGTGTGTGTGTGTGTGTGTGCAGTCTGTGTGTGTGTATGTGTATGTGTGTCTATTGTAACAAAAACTGGAGTAATCCCATTACCTTCATGCAATGATCCTGCTGCGTTATTCATCGTTATCTGTGTATTGGGCGCTACCAGAAGACTCGATAGGGCTGTTGATGATGTTTGGTTGTCTAAGAGGAAGAAAGCACAATCACATTTCAAATAGGAGAGAAACAAAGAGACAATCAAATACATCACATCATGAAGTTTTAAGTAGCAAAGAATATGTAGTCTGCGTCATTATCATCATCATCATGTGTTATGCGGATAAGTGTGGGAGGTCATGGTTCTCCATCTCACACGCTCACCAGACTCTAGGATGAGCTCCGTGTTCTTGTCCCCAACAAGCCACGTGGCCAAGACATACAGGTATTTATTTTGTTGCCTCTTTGCTCTTTTTTTTCGACAGTTTTTCCTATTGGCACCACGTCTTCAAAGCAGAGGTAATAGTTAACGATTAAGATACATTAATGTCACAATACTGCTGTCAAGACGAAGTCATAATCATAACCAAAGTTAGTTATACTATAACTACTAACTGAAATCCCTGGCATGTTGTCTTAGGATCTCATTACACGCTCGTTAAATTCATAATTCTGCAGAACACCCAACTATGCTCCATCTCTCTCACTAGATGTCAAAAGAGGAACATGCTGATTATTCCAGTTACTGATTAATTGTCACAATTTCTAGTATTTTCCCTCAATCGTCCTTCACCAGTGGGAGCAGACCTTTCTGATCTCAGTATGGCACAATCGTCTGTCAGATAGCGGTGGGAACGATCAGTAGTGTGACTCTCCGCTGGTTGCTGAAGGAGGGGACGGAGCGCATATGGGAATATCCTCAATGCAGTGGTCTCAGTTCTTAGCCCAACTCAGCTCGTTTACTCTTAGCAGTCCAATAAAAATAGTATGTTCATCAAGTGTCATATATCATATGTGGACGATGTGGAGATGTGACTTTATTGAAAGAACAACGTGTTTGTATATAAAGAACAATGAAGACATCCTGAAACAAGTTATCTCACAAATAGTTATCGTTTCAGACGAAGGCAGTTCACAATCTTTGGGGTGTCATGAGAAGGGGAAGACTGGAGTATGCCGTAATAACTGGACAGTTGGACTAGAGGAGTGGTAGAGGGAGACCAAGAGAGAAGATGCTGCACATTTGACATCATGGCATGAAGGAACGTCGATATCAGAAATGATTGGCAGTACAAGATACAGAAGGCTGTGGACAGGCATGATCACCACCGCCAAACGACATAGATTAAAAAAAGGTCAAGTGTATTCACACAGAAGGTCGGCTGACATGTGACTCCAACAGCCTTTGTGTTGCGTTTCCACCGTTCACTCATAGGAGCTTCTTTCAGTCCATTTCTTGATGTTGTCTACCTACATATAACGTTGTCTTCCTCTTCACCTTTCTCTCAGCAAATCCTTTAACAATGAGCCGTATTCTATGACAGAACTACCTTAATTGTTCGATCTTCATAGTATTCAGTCATGCTATCTTCAATCCCAGTGTTGGGAATACCTCTTTCGCGTGTGCGAAACAGTAATTATGAATGAAAGTAACATGCAATCATTTTTAATTTCAGTTAGTAACTAAGCTGTTACGATGTGAGTAATTGTTTCGTATTGTTGAATATTACATTGACCATTCGTACTCACTTTCATATTTCATTTTCACACTTGTCGTAATCTTGTGTTAATGTTCGTTCTGTTCTTCTTATCCTCCCTCTTTTTCTTCTCCTTCCTCTTCTCGCTCTGCTTCCCTTCCTTCTCCTTCTTCATTTGCCTTTTTTACCCCTAGTGGTTTAGAGGCACATAACCATGCATGCCAAGTTCTTTGTAGGGCTGCCATGCATGGTTGCATGTTTCCTGATATATTCTACGTTATGAGAAAGCCAATCTGAGACCAAACCTCTTTAATCGCCTTTTACGAAATTTGCAGGGCGTTTGCAGTGTTACATTTCTTTAATTTCCCTTTTGGCGCCGGTAACACAAGAGTGATTAATTGTCCCTCGCAAGAACAGCTATACACTTGACAGAGTGCCTTCCCATTCATTTAGAACTAGAACCATCTATAACTCAAAAATGAATCACCAAAAGCAAGTTGCTACAACTGTACTACTGTTTTGCGCTCACTCGCTGCAGTCAAGTGTAGTTTATACACGTGCTACTGCTTCTAGTGCACTGGACTGATTTCTGCGTGTGGATTAGCTTTCCCTGTTATCAGTGTCTCTCACCATCAGGCGAACCCCATCCGACTTCAGAGGTACTTGTAATTTACATCCCCAAGTCAAGTACGGGAGTCAACATTTTAGTCCAACAGACTAATGTAGGGGTTGAACCTGCTACCTCGACATCAGCACACCGGATGTTTAAGATCGAGCCCTCTTATCCATTCGGCCATGCTGACCTCTCTCGATTGTAGTTGCAGAATCACACTCATCCCTTGAGTTATTTACTCCTTCTGCATCCCTGATGGCATTCAAGATTTAATCCCGATCCATTGCTCATCCGCCTCCTACAGCACTTAAGTCCGCAAGCTTAGTTGCTAGTTCGTACCTCTTACACCAGCGTACCCTGGCACAAAAATCAAATAGATATTAGTCAGTCTTGACCTCCTCTGATGTTCAAGCCATTGCCTTCTGGCGCAGCTCCTCTTGATCTCTCTTAACATACTCATGGAATCACTGAAAATAATTCCATGGATGAACGTTTGTTTCTCCAGTACAGATGCATTAGCACGGTGTCCTGTCCACGCAAATTTATACAGGAATACATCTTGTTCTAGATGCTTTAACACGCCGACAATACACAATAAATATTAACTAAACTTTCTGAAAACATGAAGCACCGGTGGTAAGAATAGACAAAATTGTGACAGCAATTTGCAAGACACAATTATTACATCTGTTTGCACGCTGTTAAACGAAACAAAATAGGAGATAAGATGAAATTAAATGTCAGTTCTGTTATATAGAAAACAAGTTATTTAAATCACATAATAATTATTGTTAAATATACAGTGATGCAAGCACGCGTGATTGCAATCTAGTGCAAGTTACTTCACAATTATTTAACACAGAAATATATATATATATATATATATATATATATATTATATATATATATATATATATATATATATATATATATATATATATATATATATTGTATGCAGTGTAGTAAATAAACGTTAAATATATTTAAATGTTGCACGTTCTTTGCAGATAACCCCAACTCGATGTACTAGGCAATTTAGTGTTCAGTAGTTTGCCATTGCTTGCTGAACGAGAAGTCAACGTCTAGGTCTAACTGGCTGACCAGTCTGTGAACTGGACCCACAACCCCACCTTCAGCGTACCGGTAGTTCAAGCGAAAGAGCATTAAGTATCCCTGCCACAATATTCTCTAAACATATATTCTTGAAAATGTAAAGATATAATATTTAGATAATGACTTAGATAAAGATAATATTTTAAAATAAAATAATAAAATAATAATAAGAATATAAATGAGTCAAGGTATGAATATACTGTACTCATATGCACATGGTAGTGTCCCGTTCATGCATGTTTATAGATAATTTGATTATAATGCAGATTAGCTATCAAATTAACTATCCACTGATCACAAGTATGCATTAATAATTATGTTACAAATATATAGTCTTGTGGTTAGTATGGCTTTATGTGATAAATAAAATATACTGACAAACTATATGTTACACATCATGCGTTATGCAAAACCAAAATACCAAAACAACAGTTCAGGCAAATTAAATTATGTTATCAAGGACGAAGATGAATTAAATATGTTGATTTTTCTTCCTTCTTCTTCTTTTCTCGTCGAGGGAAATGCGTTACACCTAGCTATGCACATATGTTTTTTTTTTAATTTAAAGGGGTACATTTCTTTTTAAAGAGGTATATTTCTTATACTTAGAGGTTTTTTTCAGACTGTATGCATGAGTAGGTGTATATAAATGTGTGTGTGTGTGTGTGTGTGTGTGTGTGTGTGTGTGTGTGTGTGTGTGTGTGTGTGTGTAATTATATGGTTGTAGTCATGTGTGGGTCAAACATATGACTGTGAATCATGGATAACAGGTCAAAAAGCGAAAATTCCTTGAAGACATTGGAGATGTGTTTTTATAGAAGAATGCCTACATTCCTTGGTCAGCCAAAGCGACCAATCTGGACATTTTGAGGGTACTAAGTCCAAAGAAACCTTATAACAAATACCAGAATGAGGCAATTTGTTGGGTATATAATGAGAAGATAAAAACTGGAACGTGTTGTGACAACTGGAAAGATTTGTGGAAAGAGAGATAGAGAAAGACAGAAAGAAAGTTCTTGACAGTCTTGTGTCATGGCAAGGAGGAGAGTCAGCACATTATTTGATACATACCGTTGATGATCACAAGATGTGGGGAAGTATGGGCGCCAATTGTGTGTGTGTGTGTGTGTGTGGTGTTTGTGTGTGTGTGTGTGTGTGTATGTGAAACGTCTGTCTGTCTCTCTATCTGTACGCATGTGTGTGTACACTCGTGTTCACATTTGTGTGTGTATGTTTCTGTGTATATGTCTGTGCACGAATGTATTCACACACATCAATGTTGGTAGCATGCTTATAGTTGACGAATATGTGTTACTGGTATTTGTGTGTCAGAGTTAACGACTTTGCTGCTAATATACATTCACAACACTGTTTGACTGGAAAACTTAAAATAAACTTAATGGCTGTAGAAAATAAAAATAACAACTGCAACAATTACGTATAACAACTGCAGAAAATAAGTAAATAACTCAAGAAATTAAACTTAACAACTGCAGAGAATAATGTTAACCAGTACAAAATATACATATAGCAACTGCAGAAAATAAACTCAGTAACTGTAGAAATTAAACGTAACAACTGCAGAAAAATAGAATAAGCCACTACAAAAAATACATGTAACAGAAAATTAATCCAATAACTGTAGGAATTACACTTAACTGCCGAAAATAAACTTAAAAGCTGCAATAATTAAAAATAACAACTTCGGAAAATAAGATAAGTAACTGCAGAAATTATACTTAACTATAGAAAATAAACGTAACCACTGCAAAAAAACAAAAAAAACACCAACATTTAGCAACTGCAGAAAGTAGACTCAGTAACTGTGGACATTAAACTTAATAACCGCAGAAAATAAACTTAACAATTGCATACTTTTCTCGTCACATAATATATGAAATTGGCGTTGTGAATTACAGTCTTTATATTATAATCTGATAAATTGCAATGCTCAGTCATAATACCACTTTTAAAATGCTTTATATACAACGTTATGATTATCTTACAATTACAGTTAGTATACAACGTTTTAAAGCTATTACGGTCACCGTTAATGTACAACACTTTGATGATATTACAGTTGCCGTTAGTATACCATGCTTTGATGATATTACAATTACTGTGAATAAAAAATGCATTAACTAAAGATTGCCCAAGAAAGTGGTGGTTTCTGTATCCAAAGAATATTATAACAATAATGGTGATTCGTCATGGACATTATTTTGTGACTAAATGGATCAGATTTAATTTATACAGGCTTGAAACCCGGTGTTATCACTATAGCTTGTAATTTTAATTTTATCTATTGTGTCCTCTTGTTTTGTCTACATGTTTGGGTGCTTATACATGCCTCTTTATATATTTCTCATTTACAGAAACGTCAAGTGGGCGGGAAAAATAAAAATAATTTTATACAACGAACAGTTTATGGACATGTATAATATGTAAATACTGAGAATTCAATTCTTTAAAAATTAGATTTAAAGGATTTTCATTGCATTAAAAATGCACACAAAATAAGCGAGAGAGAGAGAGAGAGAGAGAGAGAGAGAGAGAGAGAGAGAGAGAGAGAGAGAGAGAGAGAGAGAGAGAGAGAGAGAGAGAGAGAGAGAGAAGGGGGAGCGAAATAAATAAAACTAAAAGGACTATATGGTAGCGCGGAAAATAATAATAACTATAGCACTTACATGCCAACAGGTAAACAACTCTGTTTAAATGCATATAGGAAATGGAAGTATAAGAAAATGGAATATTACAGTACCTAGCATGACTCCAAAATGGTTAAAATGACCTGCAGAAGAGACGGGTGAGAAGTTAAATGACAATATCCAACAGATAAAAGGACATAATAATGCATGGGCATTTACAATACACAGCACAACAAGCAACGTTATGTACAATAAGCTACAACTTGATGCAAAAGAAAGCAGCACAACTTGTGATTACGAGAAAAAGAGACATCATCGGATAATAATTTTAATCATAAGCAATGAATAATTTTGTTTTTCATATGTTTTAATTCATATAAGGCAAAAGGAAAGTTATAGAAAATATATTGATTAGTTGCAGGTTTATTTCTTCTTCTACTTCTACTTCTTCTTTTTTCTTCTTGCATTTGTTGTTGTAAATAAACAGTAACTCTGCTGAGACGTCAGTGTTTTGTGTGTTGTAGCATAATGCAAATGGTGTTAGAAGATATATATATATATCAGTCCTTCGAAGATGAAGGCCAGGAACACGATTGAGTTGACGAAGAAAAACATTGAAAAATACGAGAGCGGCATTCAGATTGCCGAAATCGGCCGCATGTACAGATCCACGATAAATTCCATTGTGGCGAAAAAGGAAGCAATAAAGAAGGCTAATGCAGCGAAAGGCGTGAATGTGCTATTGAAATAGAGATCGCAAACAATTGAAGATGTCGAACAGTTGGTATTAATTTGGATAAATCAAAAACAGTTAGGTGGAGATTCTCTTTTCGGAGGCAATCATATGTGAACATGTCAGAATGTATGCCGATCTCATTACGAAAATGACTGGGACGAATGCTAGTGTACGTAGTGATTTGAAGGCAAGCAGATTATGGTTTGAAAAATTCAAGAGGCGCACTGGCATACGTTGTTTTACCAGGCACGGCAATGGTGCGAGTTCGGATAGGTCTGGGGCGGAAAAATAGTATTAAACACTGTATTTATTCTCTATAAAATGTGTTTTTGGTATGTATTTCGGAGTGTTTCGGGTTTCGCCAATTATCTTCGGTCTGATTATCGACGAAAACCGAGGTTTGACTACCTATATATCATCAAGCAAGGAGTTCGTCAGAGATGTGTGCTGTCCCCCTATTTGTATAATGAGAAATGTAAGAGATGATATAAACAGGGAGTTATATGATGCCCTAAATATCGATGGTCAGGACATAAAGAGATTCGGTATGCTGATGATACAGTATTGCTATCCACAAGCACAGATCGGTATAGAAAACCTAATAGCCTCAACCCAACTGAATAGAGAGAATCACAACTTATATCTTAATGCAAAGATAACAGTGACACAATGAAAGAAATTAAACGACGACTATCAGTTGCTCTTCAAAACTAAACCAACTAAATAAATTATGGAGTGGAACAGACAGAACTACAAAAATTAGATATTTAAGAGCATGCATATTTCCTATTGCAACATACGCCTGTGAGACCTGGACACTTACTAAATAAGCTGAACAGCGTATAAATGCCTTTGAATATAAATGTTATATCGAGTTCTAAGAATATCTAGGGTAAAGAAAAGAACGAATGCATCCATACTTCAAGTGGTGAATATTGAAGAAGGTTGGCTATTAAAGACGATAAAACAAAGAAAATTGAAATATTTTGGTCACTTGAAACGTCACGAAAGTTTGCAGAGAACAATAATGGAGGGGTATATGCATGGGACGAGAGGAAGAGGACGGCCAAAGAGAAAGTGGGTGAAGGCTGTGGCGGATGATCTCCAGATGGGTGTATAAGACGCGGGACATCTTGCTTATGATCAAGAGGCTTTCCGGAAGGTTGTTATGGGAGCGAGGTTCTGCAAAGGACATGCTACTGAATGATGAATAAATGAATATTAAATGCAGCAGTGGCTTAGATTAGTAATGGAGGTCATAGTTCACGAGGTAACAGACAGAGGTAGGCCAACACGAAAAGTTCATTGATATAAAGACACCGTAGGCATGAAAAATGCTCTAGGCAGGGTAACTGACGAAAGATCCAACGTATCACCTGACTGTGTTGAGACCGACGTTCTGCAAAGACCTACATTATTACACCCACATATGTACACGCTAACACACACACACACCCCTATTACGAATCGCTAGACATCTAACACATACCCGGTCATGGGATAATAACGTACGTTGACCAGATCTTTCACATTCAAGTTTCATTCTTCAGCTTAAAGCAAAACTAGGGTTTACAAACGTGTGTGTCAGAAAAACATGATCATTATAATTTTCCACTTTTGCCGTCAAGTGTCACTAGGAGGAATATTTGACGTTCCAATGCCCGATGGGTGGCACTGAATGGTGTCATTCCGTGTGACTGTACAATGTCTTTGATGTCGTCAGTCCATTTTCTTTTAGGGCGTCTTCGTGCTCTCGTATCAGATCGTCTGTTACGCAACGTCGGTGGTGGTAGCTGTTGGTGTTGCATTCTAACGAGATGGCCGAACCATGTGATCTTTTACCCTTCAACATATGTGGCATAAGGTGCAAGGTGCTGATCCCACTATTTGTCAGATAACATAATTTATAACTCTGTCTCGGATGGTTTCTATGGTTTACAAACACCTATGTCAGCAAAATATCGACCACAGATCTGCCAATGGGGCAGAAAGATAACAACCTGGGAGGAAGAAACTACAGGTCCTACCACGATCAGAAATACGGTAAGGCACCACCTAAAACTTGGTGTAAAGAAATCACTGCAATAGTGTTTATGGTTATTTATTTTACTTAGCTCGCTTTGAACTCAAGCGTAGTCCATACACATTCTACTACTTCAAGTGCACTGGACTAATTTTTGCCTGTGGATTAGCTTTCCCGATTACCAGTGTCCCTCGCCATCAGGGACTTCAGAGGTACTTGTAATTTACGTAACCAAATCTAGGACGAGAAGTCAACATTTTAGTCCAAAAGACCGCTGTAGGAGTTGGACCCGCTACCTCGGTATCAGCACAACAGATGTTTAGAACGATCGATCTGATCCATTCGGCCATGTTGTCCCCAGTTTATAGGTTATGATGAATAATCGACACCAATACACCTGGTACACACGTTTTGACTTTTCCAGCAACAGTCCTAGAGAGTGTATGTTAATTGTCCTGTTGCCAGCTTGTCATCAACGACCTCGCCTGTGGTCACTGCGACCGAGTTCCAAACATGTATTGGTTTTACAGTCCTATTATCGGCTTCGGAAATGTCAGGGAGAAACAGCAGCCGCCGCAGCTTTTTGAAGCTTCCATTGACTTATCTAATAAAGACAATAAAAATGAGGACCGTTTTTATAGCCCAGTATGTTTAAAGACCAATAGGATACTCGGTGAATAATGTGTTCAGTATCACGTCAGCTGCTTTTATTTCCCAGAACATTTCTTGGTATTCATGTTAGTCTGGGTAGACGTGGTAGCCCAGGGGCCAATTATTACTAAATGTCCGTTTCGATGGGGATACGAACTAATCCACCTGGCTGGCAGGCAAGTATGTTAATCACTGCGCTACCGCAGCTACCGCGTATCTTATTAAAGGTCGCTGCATATCATTTACAGGACGTCGCAGTCAACCCCAGCATTTTCTTGGCAATTTGTGGTTTCTTGACAAGTTTATGTTCAGTAGTTTGCCATTGCTTTCTGAAGCTTATCTTATCAATCAATCAATCATGTGCCATGCCGGAAAGCGTGGGCGGTCATGATTCGCCATTTCACTCGATCACCAGAGTCGTGGATCAGCTCAGTGTTCCTGTCTCGTCCATGCCATGTGGCCAAGCCATCCAGGTATTTTCCTCTCAGGTCTTCCTCTTGGTCTGTTCCCTTCGATCTTGCCAGGTGTCACTAAGTTCTCCAGTCCATTTCTTCTCATAACATGTCCAAAAAATTTTGACTGTCTACGTCTAATTTCTCTAATCAATCTACGATTTTCATTTGTCTCTTGTAGTACTTGGTCATTGGTTTTTCTATCTGTCCATGGTATTCTTTGCATTTTCCTCAGAAACCACATTTCTGCAGCCATCAGATGTTTTTCAGCTTGACTGCACATTGTCCAAGTTTCACATCCATACAAAAGAACAGGCTCTATGTATCCCCTCAACACTCTTTTCTCGTTTCAATTGACATCATTTTATTGGTCAGAATGTTTTTCATCTTGCTAAAGGCTACTTTCGCAATGGCGATTCTTGTTCTAATCTCTTCAAGGCATCTCCCATCAGATGTTATGACTGTTCCGAGATAATTGTACCGATTCACTTGTTGAAGAATATTCCCATTTACTTGTATATTACATTGTGGTACTTCGTTCTTCCTAGTGACGACCATAACCTGTGTCTTCCTACAATTTAATTCCAACCCCAGCTGCTCACTGTGTACAACAACAGCGTCTACTAATTGTTGCAGATCCTGTGCATTGTCTGCAATCAATACTGTATCATCTGCATATCTAATGTTATTTATGTTTCGTCCTCCAATGCTGATTCCATTTAGGTCTTCTACATTTCTGAAAATATTTTCACTGTATAGGGAAAAAAGATCTGGAGACATTACACATCCCTGCCTAACACCTCTCTTAATAGGTTGATATTGTCCTACTTCATTATCAATCCTTATGGCAGCTTGTTGTTTCCAATATATGTTTTTTATAAGTCTAATGTCTTTCCCATCAATTTGTAGATCTGCAAGCATATCCACCATGTTGACATGTCTAACTCTATCAAAAGCCTTTGTGTAGTCAATAAAGCAAAGATGTATATCCTTGTTTACTTCTAAAGCACGTTCGATAACTGTTCGCAGCATATACACAGCATTTACTGTACCCTTTCCTTCTACAAACCCACATTGTTCTTCCCCTATTTCAGGTTGTATTTTCTTCATCACTCTTTGCATGATAATTCGTAACAAAATCTTTGTGATGTGACTCATTATACTAATTGTTCTATGTTGATCACATTCTAAGGTTCCTGATTTCTTTGGGATTGCAATAAATACAGAGTTACATAATTCAGAAGGTATATCTCCAGTATCATATAATGTGCTCAGCAGTCTAGTGACTTGCTCTAGTCCAAATGTTTCTAAAGCTTTAATCATTTCTGTTGTGATGTTATCTGCACCGGGGCCTTTGCCAGCTTTCATATGCTTAAGAACATTTTGAACCTCCATCTTTAAAATTGCTGGTCCTTCATTATTAAATCTAATAGCATACTGTTCCTCTCTGTTATCATTATACAGGTCTTTCACATAATCTGTCCATACATGTAGAACCTGATCTTTTTCTATTATGATTTTGCCATCTTTAGTTTTTAGACAGCCTGTTGATGTACTTGTTCTTTTATTAGTAAGTTCCAGTATTCTTTTGTGCACTAATTTGGTATTTTGACTGTTGTGTTGTTTTTCAATGTCTAAGCACTTTTCTTCAAGCCATGATTCTTTTGCCTTCTACATAATATTCTGACTTGTCTGTGAATTTCTTCATATTTGCAGGATTATTTTTGGTGAGTCTTCTTGTTTCCATTAAGTGTAAAATTTCCTCAGTCATCCATTTCTTACGACCCACCTTCTTTAATTTTGGAATAGTTGTTTCTGCAGCCACATTGATTGAATTCTTTAACATTTCCCATTGATCATCCACATCCTGGAATAGGATCTCTAGATCAGACAATATTTCAAATCTGTTCTGTACTTCTATGTTGAATTTGTTTTGTATTTCCTTTTGTCCAAAAATTTTTTTTCCCCTTTTTTTTTAAATGTTTTTTTTTTTTTTTCAAAA
>JACEFZ010024109.1:0-60681 GCA_014155875.1 Cepaea nemoralis | reverse complement strand
CAAAAAAGGGGGGAGGGTCCCTTTGGGTTTTTTTTATTCTCCCATCATCCATCCTCCGAACGTGTCCTATGCATCTAAGTCTATGAAGACTGAGCATGGAATACATCGTCACACAACTTGATCTTTCCAATACTTCCATCCATCCATCATGTGCCATGCCAGTAAGCGTGGGCGGTCATGTTCTGCCATCTCACTCGATCACCAGAGTCGTGGATCAGCTCCGTGTTTCTGTCTCGACCATGCCACAAGGCTAAGCCATCCAGGTACTTGCTTCTAGGTCTTCCCCTTGGTCTGTTCCCCTCGATCCTACCAGTTGTCACCAAATTCTCCAATACTTCAGTATTTGTGATTTTGTCTTGCCACTTAATACCAAGTATTCTTCGCAGACACCGCATATGAAAGCTGTTTAAACGTTTCTCTAGGCGTGAGTAAGTTGTCCAGGTTTCACTGCCATAAAGAAGAGTACTAAGGACACAGGCTTGGTAGACGAGGACTTTTGTTTTGGCAGTAAGCTTCCTGTTCTCCCAGACTCTTTTTGCTAACATGTTTATTGTTGTTGCTGCCTTGCCAATCCTGATGTTGATTTCCTGATCGAGGGATCTGTTGTAACAAAATGATTATTCATCCATGTACTATTGGGGCTGTATGGTTATAGAAAGAAAAGAAACACTATAACCAACCATGCACGTTGAGTTGAGTTGAGTCAAGAGCTGACATCACAGCACTCATGACATTCCCATACATGCTCCATCATCTTCAACAGCCAGCGAAGACTCCCAATAACAGTCTTACAACATGCATGGTAAAAAACATGTTTGATACAGAAAGAGTCAGACGCTGACGTGGCCGACAGGATAAGAGCACTCGCTCTGAAACTTCCAATGCAACGATGATGAGAATGAGGGTTCATTTGCTACACTGGCATTAAGCTGAGATTAAATGTTGACTTCTCATTCAAAAGGCAATGGCAAACTGCTGAATGTAAGTTTGCCTAGACGTCCCATAAAGAATGTGTAAATATATTTTACAGAAAAAGTTACAGTACCAACAGTCTACGATGGAAAGAGTTCATGTTACTGCTGAGAGATCACCATGGCTGAATGGATAAGACGTGTGATCTTAAACATCTGGTGTGGTGATGCAGAGGTAAGAGGTTCAACCCTAGGCCGAACCGTTGGACTAAAATCTTGACTTCTCGTCAATTACAATTACCTTCTGAAGTCGGAGTGGGTTCACCTGATGGCGATGGACACTGGTAATAGGGAAAGCTAATCTACAAGCAAAATTGTGCCACTAGAAGTTGTGTGTATGGACTACGCTTGAGTTCAAAGTGAGCGGACACAAGAAAAAACAATGTGGCTGCTCACGGCAACTTGGACATTCTGGAAGGGACACCCCATACATGCAGCACTCAACGTGAGGTGAACACTACATGGGGCATGTCATTCAGCTGTAAGCTATACATGCAAACAACACTACATGGGGCATGTCATCCAGCTATAAGCTATGCATGCAAACAACACTACATGGGGCATGTCATTCAGCTGTAAGCTATACATGCAAACAACACTACATGGGGCATGTCATCCAGCTATAAGCTATACATGCAAACAACACTACATGGGGCATGTTATTCAGCTATAAGCTATACATGCAAACAACACTACATGGGGCATGTCATTCAGCTGTAAGCTATACATGCAAACAACACTACATGGGGCATGTCATCCAGCTATAAGCTATACATGCAGCACTCAATGTGAGGTGAACACTACATGGGGCATGTCATTCAGCTATAAGCTATACATGCAGCACTCAATGTGAGGTGAAACACTACATGGGGCATGTCATTCAGCTATAAGCTATACATGCAGCACTCAATGTGAGGTGAACACTACATGGGGCATGTCATTCAGCTGTAAGCTATACATGCAAACAACACTACATGGGGCATGTCATCCAGCTATAAGCTATACATGCAGTACTCAACGTGAGGTGAACACTACATGGGGCAGTCATCCAGCTATAAGCTATACATGCAGCATCAACGTGAGGTGAACACTACATGGGCATGTATTCAGCTATAAGCTATACAGCAAACACTACATGGGGCATGTCATCCGCTATAAGCTATACATGCAGCACTCAACGTGAGGTGAACACTACATGGATCATGTCATTCAGCTGTAAGCTATACATGCAAACAACATACATGGGCATGTCATCCAGCTATAAGCTATACAGCAGCACTCAACATGAGTGAACACTACATGGGGGATGTCATTCAGCTGTAAGCTATACATGGCAAACAACACTACTGGGGCATATCATCCAGCTATAAGCTATACATGCAGTACTCAACATGGGGTAACACTCATGGGGATGTCATCCAGCTATAAGCTATACATGCAGCACTAAACCGTGGGGTAAAACCTACATGGGGCATGTCATTCAGCTATCAGCTATACATGCAAACACACATGGGGGCATGCCATCCAGCTATAAGCTATCCTACAGTCAATGAGGTGAACACTACATGGGGCATGTCATCCAGCTATAAGCTATACATGCAGCACTAATGAGAGGTGAACACTACATGGGGCATGTCATCCAGCTATAAGCTATACATGAAAACAACACTACATGGGGCATGTCATCCAGCTATAAGCTATACATGCAGCACTCAACGTGAGGTGAACATACAGGGGGGCATGTCATTCAGCTATAAGCTAACATGAAAACAACTACATGGGGCATGTCACCCAGCTATAAGCTATACATTCAGCACTCAAGTGAGGTGAACAACATGGGGCATGTCATCAGCTATAAGCTATACATAAAAAACAACACTACATGGGGCATGTCATACAGCTATAAGCTATACATGAAGCACTCAACATGAGGGAACCTACACGGGGCAGTCATTCAGCTATAAGCTTTTACATGAAAACAACACTACATGGGGCATGTCATTCAGCTATAAGCTATAAATGAAAACAACACTACAGGGGCATGTCATTCAGCTATAAGCTATACATGCAAACAACACTACATGGGGCATGTCATCCAGCTATAAGCTATACATTCAGCACTCAAGTGAGGTGAACACTACACATAGGCATGTCATCCACTATAAGCTATCCATCAGCACTCAACGTGAGGTGAACACTAAAACGGGCATGTCATCCAGCTAAAGCTATACATGCAGCACTCAATGTCAGGTGAACCTACATGGGGCATGTCATTCAGCTATAAGCTATACATGAAAACAAAAATACATGGGGATGCATCCAGCTATAACTATACATGCAGCACTCAATGTGAGGTGAACTCTACATGGGGCATGTCATCCAGCTATAAGCTATACATGCAGCACTAAATGTAGGTGAACACTACATGGGGCATGTCATCCAGCTATAAGCTACCCATACCACTCAATGTGAGGTGAACACTACATGGGCATGTCATCCAGCTATAACTATACTGCACACTCAAGTGAGGTGAACACTACACGGGGCATGTCATTCAGCTATAAGCTATACATGCAGCACTCAACATAGGTGAACACTACAGGGGGGCATGTCATTGAGTTATAAGCTATCATGAAAACAACTCTATATGGGGCATGTCACCCAGCTAAAAGCTAACATGCAGCATGAACGTCAGGTGAACACTACATGGGCATGTCATTCAGCTATAAGCTATACAGCAGCACTCAACGTGAGGTGAACACTACACGGGGCATGTCATTTAGCTGTAAGCTATACATGCAGCACCAACGTGAGGTGAACACTACATGGGGCATGTCATCCAGCTATAAGCTATAATGCAGCACTAAACGTGGGGTAACACTACATGGGGCATGTCACCCAGCTAAACTATACTGCAGCACTCAAGTGAGGTGAACACTACATGGGGCATGTCATTCAGCTATAAGCTATACATGCAGCACTCACGTGAGGTGAAACTACATGGGGCATGTCATCCAGCTATAAGCTATATATGAAAAACACTACATGGGCATGTCATCCAGCTATAAGCTATACATGCAGCACTCAACGTGAGGTGAACACTACACGGGGCATGTCATCCAGCTATAAGCTATACATAAAACAACACTACATGGGCATGTCATCCCTATAAGCTATCCATACAGCACTCAACGTAGGTGAACACTACATGGGGCATTCATCCAGCTATAAGCTATCCATACTGCACTCAACGTGAGGTGAACACTACATGGGACATCCCATCCAGCTATAAGCTATACATTCAGCACTCAACGTGAGGTGAACACTACACAGGGCATGTCATTCAGCTATAAGCTATACATGAAAACAACACTACATGGGGCATGTCATCCAGCTATAAGCTATCCATACAGCACTCAACGTGAGGTGAACACTACACGGGGCATGTCATCCAGCTATAAACTATACATGCAGCACTCAACGTGAGGTGAACACTACATGGGGCATGTCATTCAGCTATAAGCTATACATGCAGCACTCAACGTGAGGTGAACACTACATGGGGCATGTCATTCAGCTATAAGCTATACATGCAAACAACACTACATGGGGCATGTCATCCAGCTATAAGCTATACATGCAGCACTCAACGTGAGGTGAACACTACATGGGGCATGTCATTCAGCTATAAGCTATACATGCAAACACTACATGGGGCATGTCATCCAGCTATAAGCTATCCATACAGCACTCAACGTGAGGTGAACACTACATGGAGCATGTCATCCAGCTATAAGCTACACATTCAGCACTCAACGTGAGGTGAACACTACATGGGGCATGTCATTCAGCTATAAGCTATACATGCAAATAATGTAAACAACTCTATATGGGGCATGTCATCCAGCTAAAAGCTATACATGCAGCACTGAACGTCAGGTGAACACTACATGGGGCATGTCATTCAGCTATAAGCTATACATGCAGCACTCAACGTGAGGTGAACACTACACGGGGCATGTCATTTAGCTGTAAGCTATACATGCAGCACTCAACGTGAGGTGAACACTACATGGGGCATGTCATCCAGCTATAAGCTATACATGCAGCACTCAACGTGAGGTGAACACTACATGGGGCATGTCATCCAGCTATAAGCTATACATGCAGCACTCAACGTGAGGTGAACACTACATGGGGCATGTCATTCAGCTATAAGCTATACATGCAGCACTCAACGTGAGGTGAACACTACATGGGGCATGTCATCCAGCTATAAGCTATATATGAAAACAACACTACATGGGGCATGTCATCCAGCTATAAGCTATACATGCAGCACTCAACGTGAGGTGAACACTACACGGGGCATGTCATCCAGCTATAAGCTATACATGAAAACAACACTACATGGGGCATGTCATCCAGCTATAAGCTATCCATACAGCACTCAACGTGAGGTGAACACTACATGGGGCATGTCATCCAGCTATAAGCTATCCATACTGCACTCAACGTGAGGTGAACACTACATGGGACATCCCATCCAGCTATAAGCTATACATTCAGCACTCAACGTGAGGTGAACACTACACAGGGCATGTCATTCAGCTATAAGCTATACATGAAAACAACACTACATGGGGCATGTCATCCAGCTATAAGCTATCCATACAGCACTCAACGTGAGGTGAACACTACACGGGGCATGTCATCCAGCTATAAACTATACATGCAGCACTCAACGTGAGGTGAACACTACACGGGGCATGTCATTCAGCTATAAGCTATACATGCAGCACTCAACGTGAGGTGAACACTACATGGGGCATGTCATTGAGTTATAAGCTATACATGTAAACAACTCTATATGGGGCATGTCATCCAGCTAAAAGCTATACATGCAGCACTCAATGTGAGGTGAACACTACACGGGGCATGTCATTCAGCTATAAGATATACATGCAGCACTCAACGTGAGGTGAACACTACATGGGGCATGTCATTCAGCTATAAGCTATACATGCAGCACTCAACGTGAGGTGAACACTACATGGGGCATGTCATCCAGCTATAAGCTATACATGCAGCACTCAACGTGAGGTGAACACTACACGGGGCATGTCATCCAGCTATACGCTATACATGCAGCACTCAACGTCAGGTGAACACTACATGGGGCATGTCATTCAGCTATAAGCTATACATGAAAACAACACTACATGGGGCATGTCATCCAGCTATAAGCTATACATGCAGCACTCAATGTGAGGTTAACTCTACATGGGGCATGTCATCCAGCTATAAGCTATACATGCAGCACTCAATGTGAGGTGAACACTACATGGGGCATGTCATCCAGCTATAAGCTATCCATACAGCACTCAATGTGAGGTGAACACTACATGGGGCATGTCATCCAGCTATAAGCTATACATGCAGCACTCAACGTGAGGTGAACACTACACGGGGCATGTCATTCAGCTATAAGCTATACATGCAGCACTCAACATGAGGTGAACACTACATGGGGCATGTCATTGAGTTATAAGCTATACATGTAAACAACTCTATATATGGGGCATGTCATCCAGCTAAAAGCTATACATGCAGCACTGAACGTCAGGTGAACACTACATGGGGCATGTCATTCAGCTATAAGCTATACATGCAGCACTCAACGTGAGGTGAACACTACACCTGTCTCTTATACACATCTACACTACACGGGGCATGACATTTAGCTATAAGCTATACATGCAGCACTCAACGTGAGGTGAACACTACATGGGGCATGTCATCAAGCTATAAGCTATACATGCAGCACTCAACGTGAGGTGAACACTACATGGGGCATGTCATCCAGCTATAAGCTATACATGCAGCACTCAACGTGAGGTGAACACTACATGGGGTATGTCATTCAGCTATAAGCTATACATGCAGCACTCAACGTAAGGTGAACACTACATGGGGCATGTCATCCAGCTATAAGCTATACACGAAAACAACCCTACATGGGGTATGTCATCCAGCTATAAGCTATACATGCAGCACTCAACGTGAGGTGAACACTACATGGGGCATGTCATTCAGCTATAAGCTATACATGAAAACAACACTACATGGGGCATGTTCATCCAGCTATAAGCTATCCATACAGCACTCAACGTGAGGTGAACACTACATGGGCATGTCATCCAGCTATAAGCTATACATTCAGCACTCAACGTGAGGGAACACTACATGGGCATGTCATTCAGCTATAAGCTATACATGCAAACACTACATGGGGCATGTCATCCAGCTATAAGCTATCCATACTGCACTCAACGTGAGGTGAACACTACATGGGGCATGTCATCCAGCTATAAGCTATACATTCAGCACTCAACGTGAGGTGAACACTACACGGGGCATGTCATTCAACTATAAGCTATACATGCAGCACTCAACGTGAGGTGAACACTACATGGGCATGTCATTTCAGCTATAAGCTATACATGCAAACAACACTACATGGGGCATGTCATCCAGCTATAAGCTATATATGCAGTACTCAACGTGATGAGAACACTACATGGGTCATGTCATCCAGCTATAAGCTATACATGCAGCACTCAACGTGAGGTGAACACTACATGGGGCATGTAATTCAGCTATAAGCTATACATGCAAACACTACATGGGGCATGTCATCCAGCTATAAGCTATCCATACAGCACTCAACGTGAGGTGAACACTACATGGGGCATGTCATTCAGCTATAAGCTATACCTGCAGCACTCAACGTGAGGTGAACACTACACGGGGCATGTCATTCAGCTATAAGCTATACATGCAAACAACACTACATGGGGCATGTCATCCAGCTATAAGCTATACATTCAGCACTCAACGTGAGGTGAACACTACATGGGGCATGTCATCCAGCTATAAGCTATACATGAAAACAACACTACATGGGGCATGTCATCCAGCTATAAGCTATACATGCAGCACTCAACGTGAGGTGAACACTACACGGGGCATGTCATTCAGCTATAAGCTATACATGAAAACAACACTACATGGGGCATGTCATCCAGCTATAAGCTATCCATACAGCACTCAACGTGAGGTAAACACTACACGGGGCATGTGATCCAGCTATAAGCTATACATGCAGCACTCAACGTCAGGTGAACACTACATGGGGCATGTCATTCAGCTATAAGCTATACATGAAAACAACACTACATGGGGCATGTCATCCAGCTATAAGCTATACATGCAGCACTCAACGTGAGGTGAACACTACACGGGGCATGTCATTCAGCTATAAGCTATACATGCAGCACTCAACGTGAGGTGAACACTACATGGGGCATGTCATTGAGCTATAAGCTATACATGTAAACAACTCTATATGGGGCATGTCATCCAGCTAAAAGCTATACATGCAGCACTGAACGTCAGGTGAACTCTACATGGGGCATGTCATCCAGCTATAAACTATACATGCAGCACTCAACGTGAGGTGAACACTACACGGGGCATGTCATTCAGCTATAAGCTATACATGCAGCACTCAACGTGAGGTGAACACTACATGGGGCATGTCATCCAGCTATAAGCTATACATGAAAACAACACTACATGGGGCATATCATCCAGCTATAAGCTATACATGCAGCACTCAACGTGAGGTGAACACTACACGGGGCATGTCATTCAGCTATAAGATTTACATGAAAACAACACTACATGAGGCATGTCATCCAGCTATAAGCTATCCATACAGCACTCAACGTGAGGTGAACACTACACGGGGCATGTCATCCAGCTATACGCTATACATGCAGCACTCAACGTCAGGTGAACACTACATGGGGCATGTCATTCAGCTATAAGCTATACATGAAAACAACACTACATGGGGCATGTCATCCAGCTATAAGCTATACATGCAGCACTCAATGTGAGGTGAACTCTACATGGGGCATGTCATCCAGCTATAAGCTATACATGCAGCACTCAATGTGAGGTGAACACTACATGGGGCATGTCATCCAGCTATAAGCTATCCATACAGCACTCAATGTGAGGTGAACACTACATGGGGCATGTCATCCAGCTATAAGCTATACATGCAGCACTCAACGTGAGGTGAACACTACACGGGGCATGTCATTCAGCTATAAGCTATACATGCAGCACTCAACATGAGGTGAACACTACATGGGGCATGTCATTGAGTTATAAGCTATACATGTAAACAACTCTATATGGGGCATGTCATCCAGCTAAAAGCTATACATGCAGCACTGAACGTCAGGTGAACACTACATGGGGCATGTCATTCAGCTATAAGCTATACATGCAGCACTCAACGTGAGGTGAACACTACACGGGGCATGTCATTTAGCTATAAGCTATACATGCAGCACTCAACGTGAGGTGAACACTACATGGGGCATGTCATCCAGCTATAAGCTATACATGCAGCACTCAACGTGAGGTGAACACTACATGGGGCATGTCATCCAGCTATAAGCTATACATGCAGCACTCAACGTGAGGTGAACACTACATGGGGTATGTCATTCAGCTATAAGCTATACATGCAGCACTCAACGTGAGGTGAACACTACATGGGGCATGTCATCCAGCTATAAGCTATACATGAAAACAACCCTACATGGGGCATGTCATCCAGCTATAAGCTATACATGCAGCACTCAACGTGAGGTGAACACTACACGGGGCATGTCATCCAGCTATGATCTATACATGAAAACAACACTACATGGGGCATGTCATCCAGCTATAAGCTATCCATACAGCACTCAACGTGAGGTGAACACTACATGGGGCATGTCATCCAGCTATAAGCTATACATTCAGCACTCAACGTGAGGTGAACACTACATGGGGCATGTCATTCAGCTATAAGCTATACATGCAAACACTACATGGGGCATGTCATCCAGCTATAAGCTATCCATACTGCACTCAACGTGAGGTGAACACTACATGGGGCATGTCATCCAGCTATAAGCTATACATTCAGCACTCAACGTGAGGTGAACACTACACGGGGCATGTCATTCAACTATAAGCTATACATGCAGCACTCAACGTGAGGTGAACACTACATGGGGCATGTCATTCAGCTATAAGCTATACATGCAAACAACACTACATGGGGCATGTCATCCAGCTATAAGCTATACATGCAGTACTCAACGTGATGAGAACACTACATGGGTCATGTCATCCAGCTATAAGCTATACATGCAGCACTCAACGTGAGGTGAACACTACATGGGGCATGTAATTCAGCTATAAGCTATACATGCAAACACTACATGGGGCATGTCATCCAGCTATAAGCTATCCATACAGCACTCAACGTGAGGTGAACACTACATGGGGCATGTCATTCAGCTATAAGCTATACATGCAGCACTCAACGTGAGGTGAACACTACACGGGGCATGTCATTCAGCTATAAGCTATACATGCAAACAACACTACATGGGGCATGTCATCCAGCTATAAGCTATACATTCAGCACTCAACGTGAGGTGAACACTACATGGGGCATGTCATCCAGCTATAAGCTATACATGAAAACAACACTACATGGGCATGTCATCCAGCTATAAGCTATACATGCAGCACTCAACGTGAGGTGAACACTACACGGGGCATGTCATTCAGCTATAAGCTATACATGAAAACAACACTACATGGGGCATGTCATCCAGCTATAAGCTATCCATACAGCACTCAACGTGAGGTGAACACTACACGGGGCATGTGATCCAGCTATAAGCTATACATGCAGCACTCAACGTCAGGTGAACACTACATGGGGCATGTCATTCAGCTATAAGCTATACATGAAAACAACACTACATGGGGCATGTCATCCAGCTATAAGCTATACATGCAGCACTCAACGTGAGGTGAACACTACACGGGGCATGTCATTCAGCTATAAGCTATACATGCAGCACTCAACGTGAGGTGAACACTACATGGGGCATGTCATTGAGCTATAAGCTATACATGTAAACAACTCTATATGGGGCATGTCATCCAGCTAAAAGCTATACATGCAGCACTGAACGTCAGGTGAACTCTACATGGGGCATGTCATCCAGCTATAAACTATACATGCAGCACTCAACGTGAGGTGAACACTACACGGGGCATGTCATTCAGCTATAAGCTATACATGCAGCACTCAACGTGAGGTGAACACTACATGGGGCATGTCATTGAGCTATAAGCTATACATGTAAACAACTCTATATGGGGCATGTCATCCAGCTAAAAGCTATACATGCAGCACTGAACGTCAGGTGAACACTACATGGGGCATGTCATTCAGCTATAAGCTATACATGCAGCACTCAACGTGAGGTGAACACTACACGGGGCATGTCATTCAGCTATAAGCTATACATGCAGCACTCAACATGAGGTGAACACTACATGGGGCATGTCATTCAGCTATAAGCTATACATGAAAACAACACTACATGGGGCATGTCATTCAGCTATAAGCTATACATGCAGCACTCAACGTGAGGTGAACACTACATGGGGCATGTCATTCAGCTATAAGCTATACATGCAGCACTCAACATGAGGTGAACACTACATGGGGCATGTCATTCAGCTATAAGCTATACATGAAAACAACACTACATGGGGCATGTCATTCAGCTATAAGCTATACATGCAGCACTCAACGTGAGGTGAACACTACATGGGGCATGTCATTCAGCTAAAAGCTTTACATGCAAACATGTCCCAGGAACTCCCACACTCTTGGGATCTGCCCCTAGCACTGATCCCCCAGCCACAAAAGCAACATGTTTATCTTATAAAAGTCATGACACAACAATTATTGTAATTGTATATTATACCGTAAGGCAAATAGATGAGTATTCTGTATAACAGATGAGGGTTTGGAACATCAATGATAATCTTTTTGGCCACTTCTGGTTTAGCAACCTGGCAATAGGTGTTGTCATCCACAGCCAACTCCGTTTTAAAGTTTGTACTGGCACCAATGATGGTCGCATTCTGCCTGTAAACCACATTTCTACCTGAAATTGAAGCACTGTTGAGAACTATCAAGGGCAATGAAATCAAATAAAAATGTATCTTAGACAAGAGAACAGTAAAAAAATGCTGTAACAAAGTGGAGTGATGAATGGAAAAACAGATAGGGGAAGACAGTAAGTTAAAGTTAGTTGCATATCTTTTACAGGATGTTGCACTCACCTCCAGCATATTTGGCTGTTTGTGATTTCTTGGCAAGTTTACGTTCAGTAGTTTGCCACTGCTTTCTGAACAACAGCAAGAGATGATTCTTAACAGCCTTCCATCACTGCATGGACAATTAGCACATTAACTGATACAAACGAAAGTCATTAAGTAACAGGAATGTTATTATAAAGTGCATGGGAGAGAATGGACAGCGAAAAATCTTCTTTTAGGACACAAACTGGCTCTTTAGCAATACCCATATAGGAGTTTTGAGGGACAAGAAGTCTGCACATCTGAATTAGTGATTACAAGATGGCTGCCCCACGATCAACTTGCACCTTGTCAGAACAACAAGGTGTTATTCATTTTTTAAGGGTGTAAAACCTTGTGAGATCTACAGAAGAATGATGCTTCAGTATGGACACAGTTGTTTGAGTCACATGAGTGTATGACTGGGTGGATAGATTTCAAAATGGGAGAAAATTCAAGACACAGGAATCTGCTGGGAAAGCCATGATGACTATCTTTTGAGATATTCAATCAATCAATCATGTGCCATGCTGGAAAGCTTGGGCGGTCATGACTCGCCATTTCACTCGATCACCAGTGTCGTGGATCAGCTCAGTGTTCCTGTCTCGTTCATGCCATGTGGCCAAGCCATCCAGGTATTTTCCTCTTGGTCTGTTCCCTTCGATCCTGCCAGTTGTCACTAAGTTCTCCAATCCAATTCTTCTCATAACATGTCCAAAAAATGTTGACTGTCTACATCTAATGTCTCTAATAAATTTACGATTTTTATTTGTCTCCTGTAGTACTTGTTCATTGGTTTTTCTGTCTGTCCATCGTATTCTTTGCATTTTCCTCAGAAACCACATTTCTGCAGCCATCAGATGTTTGAGATATTAAGGACCCTATATTGGTTTTTCCAGGAAAGGGGTGAAACTGTGACACAGTGATATGCTAGTGAACAAACTGAAGCCTGCAACATGATCAAAATATCTGGGACTTCTCTTAAAAGGAGTACTGTTGCTGCCCGACGATGCCTGCCCTCAAACGGCGGTGCATACAGTGGATAAACTACTTGCTCTGAAATGTGAAGTCTTGAAACATTCAGCATACAATCCAGACTTGATGCCATCAGATAATCTCTTGTGTGGATCCTTGAAAGAACATTTGTGGGGTGAGAGGTTTGCAGATGCTAGGTAATGGAGGCGGTGCAAAATTGGTTTAAGGCCACGCTCCTCAAAAACTTTTTTTCTAGAAGGTATCAACAAGCTAGTGGACAGGTGGACCAAGCGTGTTACAGGCATGGGAGACTATGTAAAGAAATAACACACACAAAATTTATGGATCGCACTATTGTAAAAGCGTTATTCATAAAATTCCTGTTACTTAATGAATCCCCCTTGCACATTCTGTTGGAAATTGCAAGATGTGAAGATGTGATTACCCATCCTAGTTGACAAGAATCTTGATGATGATGAAGTTTATGATGATGGTGATTATGATGAAATGGCAAATCATGACCGTCCGCACTTACTGAAATAGCACATGATGGATGGATGGATAGATGATGATGACGATGATTGACAAAGATAATTTTGCTGATTTGTTAATTTTCCCTCACAAACAACTCTACATGTCATATCTTCATAGGTTGCCTATAAGAAGCTAATCTTTTCTGTGGGATACAACAGCATCTCAACAATTTCCAGAGATGGTTCCTATGAATGCAGTCAAATGCATTTTCATGGTCAACAAATCCAATATAGAGTGGCAAGTTGAGTTCAGTGCTTTCCTGTCTTATTCTTCATAATGTGGCTGTCTGGTCAATGTAACATCTTTATGGTCAGAAGTCTGTCCTTTCATTGCTTTATTCCTATTCCTCATCTCTTCTTGTCAGTAATTGAGTTTGGCCTGGATTCTTTACCAGGCAAGCAGTCCCAACTTTGTCATAAAAAATTAAGTTAGTGCTCACACTGGCGTTGTAGTGGGTGGAGGTTTAAACCCCTTTGCTCCCAATCCAAGCAAGTAAACTCGGGACAAATATCTCTTTTGGATTGAATAAAGACAAAAGTCCCAGAATACAAAACTGTACTGTTGGAAATGTCCACTGGTCGACATCCTTCAAATGAAAGAAACTGAATCACCGCTCTTTGAGCTTCTTTGGACGGATTTTGGATCAACCCGGCCATTTTCTCAACGGTCAGAAACAGAACTTATGCATCATGGGAGATAATCACGTGCTCTTTTATTCATTGGACAATACTTATCACATGACTATGACATGATCATGTTCAAAGTACGCAATTACGCACGGTGCGGCATGAACAGATCTCAAATGAACGCCCCTTATACTTACCCCCACTAACGTATATATTGCACAACATCGTTGTGATTGTGCCACTGAGAACCAGAGACGACATCAGTACGATATTGTCGCAGCTAACATCTACAACCCCAGTGCGAAGCATGTATATTCTTTTGTTCAGACAGTTAACGGTGCCATTGATTTTCACATTGATTGTCTGATACGCATCACCCACTGCAGAAGATTCAACAGTTAAAACATGAATATATCAACAGAGTCAATGCGGTGAGGCAGAAATAAGAAAAGAGAATATGCATGGCCAAGGTAACATTCAACAATATGAAACAGCTTCTCATATATAAATAACTAAGCTGTGAATTGGCCTGTGTGTTAACGAGGGCTTTTGGTGGTGCATCCTTCATACCAAAGAACAGTGTAGCTGTGGGATGCCCAGCTAATAATAAAGGCTGTTTGATAGATGTGTCCCTGGTCCCTTCCCAAGCACGATCAGGACACCACTAGGGTGACCACTAATTAACTCTCACTACCAATCATCATCATCAAGTGCCTTGCCGAAAGGTGTGGGTGGTCATGGTTTGCCATCTCACACAGTCACCAAAATTTTGAATCAGGTCTATGTTCTTGTCTCAACCATGTCCCGGGAAGGTTAACCCGGTCAACAAATGCTCGCAGAAGTCGGATGTGTCGGCCTAATGGCGCAAGAACGCAGCTCTGCTGTAAACAGGCACAACGCAGTCACGCCCGGAAAAAAAACTCTGGATGAACGAAGAAGAAGAAGTCTCAATCATGCCATGCTGCCAAACCAACAAGGTATTTATCCTTTTGTCTACCTCTTGCTCTCATCCCATCAAGCTTGCCAGTTTTCACTAAATGTTCAAGTCCGTTTCTCCTCATTACATGTCCAAAATATCTTTACTGTCTACATCTAATTTCTCCAATCAATCTCCGTTTTTCATCTGTCTCTTGAAGGACTGTCTTATTTGCTTTTCTGTCCCTAGATAGTATTTTTTTGCATTTTTCTCAAAAACCACATTTCAACTACCACTAGATGTTTCTCAGCTTGTCTGTTAATTATCCATGTTTCACACACATAGAATGATATGGTTTCTATATAGCCTTTAAACGCTCTTTTTAACACTGCAATTGACAGCTTTTTGTTGGTATGTTTTCCATTTTGCAGAAGGCCACCTTTGTCATGGCAAATCACTACCAACATACACATTCAAATACGCATCAAGGCACATTTTTAAAACTGACCTGAGCTTGCAGGTTGACCCAGCCTAAAATAGGTACCAGGACATTTATAGGAAAGTGAAGGAGGCTGGCCAGATACTGACCCCATCACCCCTGGTGTGTGGGTTGGTCTATAAAAATGTGTGTCTAGCACCATTTACCCAATATGCCTAAGGCATGTGGAAGGGTCATTTACTTACTTTGACTGACCAGTGCATATAAGCATGAAATTAAATTACATTTGGAATCTTGGTGTGTTCTCACATTGATACATGCAGCACATGTAAATAGGAGTAGCAGAAGGAGAGGACACCCATAGACCATCTCTCGCAAAGAGCAAATAGAATAAAGAGGCTTAGTCTGAGACAAATTATCTCACAAATCAGCCAAGCAATTTTTTTCAAAAAGGCTAAACTAAACAAAGCAGGAAATTGCTATGTGTCTGTGATGTAATATGATCATGACATTTTGTAGGCCTGAATGAGAGCCCAGTCTGTCCCTCACTCAGTGGATTATGAACGCACATGTAGAACTCTCATCCAACTGCACTCATGACTTTAACAGTAAGGCCCCTAGCAATTATGCTAATGAGCCTGCTAACTAACCAGGAACTGGCCTACAAAGGGTGTGGGGTAACCAGCAGTGTCTGGTGAGTTGCTGATACAGGATGTGGTAAGTAAAGGGTATCATGTGTGGGGTAACCAATATGAGTTGCTGATACAGGATGTGGTGAGTAAAGTGTATCATGTGTGGGGTAACCAATATGAGTTGCTGATACAGGATGTGGTAAGTGTATCATGTGTGGGTTAACCAATGTGAGTTGCTGATACAGGATGTGGTAAGTGTATCATGTGTGGGGTAACCAATATGAGTTGCTGATACAGGATGTGGTAAGTGTATCATGTGTGGGTTAACCAATGTGAGTTGCTGATACAGGATGTGGTAAGTGTATCATGTGTGGGTTAACCAATGTGAGTTGCTGATACAGGATGTGGTAAGTGTATCATGTGTGGGGTAACCAATGTGAGTTCCTGATACAGGATGTGGTGAGTGTATCATGTGTGGGTTAACAAATGTGAGTTGCTGATACAGGTTGTGGTAAGTGTATCATGTGTGGGATAACCAATATGAGTTGCTGATACAGGATGTGGTAAGTGTATCATGTGTGAGGTAACCAATATGAGTTGCTGATACAGGATGTGGTGAGTGTATCATGTGTGGGGTAACCAATGTGAGTTGCTGATACAGGATGTGGTAAGTGTATCATGTGTGGGTTAACCAGCAGTGTCTGGTGAGTTGCTGATACAGGATGTGGTGAGTAAAGTGTATCATGTGTGGGGTAACCAATATGAGTTGCTGGTACAGGATGTGGTAAGTGTATCATGTGTGGGTTAACCAATGTGAGTTGCTGATACAGGATGTGGTAAGTGTATCATGTGTGGGGTGACCAATGTGAGTTGCTGATACAGGATGTGGTAAGTGTATCATGTGTGGGGTAACCAATATGAGTTGCTGATACAGGATGTGGTAAGTGTATCATGTGTGGGGTAACCAATATGAGTTGCTGATACAGGATGTGGTGAGTGTATCATGTGTGGGGTAACCAATGTGAGTTGCTGATACAGGATGTGGTAAGTGTATCATGTGTGGGTTAACCAGCAGTGTCTGGTGAGTTGCTGATACAGGATGTGGTGAGTAAAGTGTATCATGTGTGGGGTAACCAATATGAGTTGCTGATACAGGATGTGGTAAGTGTATCATGTGTGGGTTAACCAATGTGAGTTGCTGATACAGGATGTGGTAAGTGTATCATGTGTGGGGTAACCAATATGAGTTGCTGATACAGGATGTGGTGAGTGTATCATGTGTGGGGTAACCAATATGAGTTGCTGATACAGGATGTGGTAAGTGTATCATGTGTGGGGTAACCAATATGAGTTGCTGATACAGGATGTGGTAAGTGTATCATGTGTGGGGTAACCAATGTGAGTTGCTGATAAGGATGTGGTAAGTGTATCATGTGTGGGGTAACCAATGTGAGTTGCTGGTACAGAATGTGGTAAGTGTATCATGTGTGGGGTAACCAATGTGAGTTGCTGGTACAGAATGTGGTAAGTGTATCATGTGTGGGGTGACCAATGTGAGTTTACGGTATAGAAAGTCGGTTGAAAACAAAAAAAAGTTGCTTAATAGGATGTGGTCAAACAAACAAACTCCTGTGACTTACGTCTATGTGGATATCGAAAATGAAGTCTAAACCACGTCATAAAAGTGATTGCTTTTAGGTAGACTGTAATGTCTTGAGGTCTTGAATGAGGGCTGCAGGTTGAATCATTATTATCATGTACCCAATCACTGTTGTAATGGGTTGTGTTGACCAAATTAACTGCAACAGAGTTTTGTTTAATTAGTTAATACAGATAGAGACAGAGACAGAGACAGAGACAGAGACAGAGGCAGAGTGTGTGTGTACGTGCGCGCGTGAGTGAGAGATGAAATGTTAAGGGGGGATGAGAAAGAGGAAAGAGACAGGAGCGATGAAAGAGAGAGAGAGAGGGGCAAGAGATGAAAGAGAGAGAGAGAGGAGAGTGATGAAAGAGAGAGAGAGAGAGAGAGAGAGAGAGAGAGAGAGAGAGAGAGAGAGAGAGAGAGAGAGAGAGAGAGAGAGAGATAAAAGAGAGAGATCCTATAAGACAAGGATAAATATTTCTCAGAAACAAAGCTAGGATTTGTTTATTTCTTTATGATTGGAAGATGAGAATCCTTCCATAATTTGCTGGGCAGCCTCAAAAGAGAGAGAGAGAGAAAAAGAGAGAGAGAGAGAGAGAGAGAGAGAGAGAGAGAGAGAGAGAGAGAGAGAGAGAGAGAGAGAGAGAGAGAGAGAGAGAGAGAGAGAGAGAGAGAGAGAGAGAGAGATCCTATAACACAATGATAGATATATCTAAAAAAAAATGACTAGTATCTGTTTATTTCCTTATGTTTGGATAGATGAAAATCCTTCCGTAATTTGCTGGGTAGCCTTGAAAGAGACACACACACAGAGTGAGAGAAATGAAAAAAAAAAGGGGGGGGGGGGAGAAATGAGAAAGAGGAAAGAGATAAAAGAAAGAGAAGAAGTTAAAGTGAGAAAAGCGAGAGAAAGAGAGATCTTATAACACAAGGACAGATATTTCTCAGAAACATAGCTAGGATCTGTTTATTTCCTAATGATTTGGTAGATGAGAATGCTTCAATCTGCGTTACATGTACTTTCTCTCTAGAGGGCAGTAGGAGATCAAGAGGATGGCATTGCAGGCTGATAGTCACTGGAACAACATAGATGAAATATTCAATCAAGAGTTGAGTTGTGCCAAGACATCCCAGCACTTGGGACATTCTCATATGTGCTCCGCCCTCATCTTCAACAGCCAGCGAAAAGTCCCCATACTAATGTTACCAGTAGTAGTCTGATTATGTGTCCGTCTGGCCGTTCCTCGGAGTCCTGAATGTATGTCGACCAGATCCTCTGGTCATTTCCTGTGGCACCATTCTCTGCAAGCCATTATGATCTATCTGTTCTTCTGCACTATACACATGATCTCAAAGACCCACAACCACATGTGCCTTATCACGCACCAATACCCCACCAAGCGGTGCAGACCCAGCCAAACTGTCTACCTGCTTATTTCCCACAACGCCAGCATGTCCTGGGCAAGACATCCAACAGATGCTCTTTATTTATGAATGTTGAATTGAAGCCTGCCACTCTATCTCAAGCATGCCTGTCTTCGCTTTTCTCATCACACTTTGTGAAATCCAGAATTAACATCATGTACTCAGGATATTCATACATATCCTCCATCCCCTCCTTCAGTGGCCGACGAAGATTTTCCATGCTGATAGTACCAGTGGTTGTCTGACTGAACATGGCAGACGAAGATTTTCCATGCTGATAGAACCAGTACTTACTTAAAGGAAAAAGCTCAACAAATGGGGCTGGTTGTCAACCAAGATAAGACAGAATATATGGTAATTTCAAGAGAAGGAACGGCTAAAAACTCTGGCCATATACAAATAGATAATATGACCATTAAAAGAAAGGAAACATACAAATACCTGGGTACAATCTTCAACTGCTCCAACATAATAAGGGAAGAAATACAAGCTAGAATCAACTCTGGAAATAAGATATATTATGCACTACAACATCTGCTAAAATCAAATGCGCTATCTCGTAACACCAAGATCACAATATACAAAACACTGATTAGACCAGATGTGCTGTATAGCTCTGAAACCTGGAGTACAACTAAAGGAGACGAAGCCTTGTTACAAACCTTTGAGAACAAAGTCTTAAGACGCATCTTTGGGCCCATTAGGGATACACAAAGTGGAGAGTGGAAAAGAAGAAGTAACAAAGACATTTACGATCTATTTAAGTCCCCGCTAATCACTGGTATCATGAAGGCTAATAGACTACAATGGCTGGGGCATATAGAAAGAATGGAAGATAATAGGGAAACAAAACTCGCTTACACTCAGGAAATAAATGATCGTAGACCCCGAGGTAGACCAAGAAGGCGGTGGAGAGATAATACATGTACAGACCTACAAGCACTTGGAATCAACGACTGGCAAGAGAAGGTCAACCAGAGAGACGAATGGAGATGGCTTGTATCAGCAGCAAAGAACCTCAATGGCTCGGCATGCTGAAGAAGAAGATAGTAAAAGTGGTTGTCTGGCTAAACGTGGCCGGCGAAGATTTTCTATGCTGATGGTACCAGTGCTTGTCTGGCTAAACGTGGCCGGCAAAGATTTTCCATGCTGATAGTACCAGTGGTTGTCTGACTAAACATGGCTAACAAAGATTTTCCATGCTGATGGTACCAGTGGTTGTCTGGCTAAATGTGGCCGACGAAGATTTTCCATGCTGATAGTACCAGTGGTTGCTGACTAAATGTGGCCGACGAAGATTTTCCATGCTGATAGTACTAGTGGTTGTCTGGCTATATGTGGCCGACGAAGATTTTCCATGCTGATAGTACCAGTGGTTGCTGACTAAATGTGGCCGACAAAGATTTTCCATGCTGATAGTACCAGTGGTTGTCTGGCTAAATGGGCCGACGAAGATTTTCCATGCTGATAGTACCAGTGGTTGTCTGGCTAAATGTGGCCGACGAAGATTTTCCATGCTGATAGTACCAGTGGTTGTCTGGCTAAATGTGGCCGACGAAGATTTTCCATGCTGATAGTACCAGTGGTTGCTGACTAAATGTGGCCGACGAAGATTTTCCATGCTGATAGTACCAGTGGTTGTCTGGCTAAATGGGCCGACGAAGATTTTCCATGCTGATAGTACCAGTGGTTGTCTGACTAAATGTGGCCGACGAAGATTTTCCATGCTGATAGTACCAGTGGTTGTCTGGCTAAATGTGGCCGACGAAGATTTTCCATGCTGATAGTACCAGTGGTTGCTGACTAAATGTGGCCGACGAAGATTTTCCATGCTGATAGTACTAGTGGTTGTCTGGCTATATGTGGCCGACGAAGATTTTCCATGCTGATAGTACCAGTGGTTGCTGACTAAATGTGGCCGACGAAGATTTTCCATGCTGATAGTACTAGTGGTTGTCTGGCTATATGTGGCCGACGAAGATTTTCCATGCTGATAGTACCAGTGGTTGCTGACTAAATGTGGCCGACGAAGATTTTCCATGCTGATAGTACCAGTGATTTTCTGGCTAAATGTGGCCGACGAAGATTTTCCATGCTGATAGTACCAGTGGTTGCTGACTAAATGTGGCCGACGAAGATTTTCCATGCTGATAGTACCAGGGTTGTCTGGCTATATGTGGCCGACGAAGATTTTCCATGCTGATAGTACCAGTGGTTGCTGACTAAATGTGGCCGACGAAGATTTTCCATGCTGATAGTACCAGTGGTTGTCTGGCTAAATGTGGCCAACGAAGATTTTCCATGCTGATAGTACCAGTGGTTGTCTGGCTAAATGTGGCCGACGAAGATTTTCCATGCTGATAGTACCAGTGGTTGTCTGGCTAAATGTGGCCGACGAAGATTTTCCATGCTGATAGTACCAGTGGTTGCTGACTAAATGTGGCCGACGAAGATTTTCCATGCTGATAGTACCAGTGGTTGTCTGGCTAAATGTGGCCAACAAAGATTTTCCATGCTGATAGTACCAGTGGTTGTCTGGCTAAATGTGGCCGACGAAGATTTCCCATGCTGATAGTACCAGTGGTTGTCTGGCTAAATGTGGCCGACGAAGATTTTCCATGCTGATAGTACCAGTGGTTGTCTGGCTAAATGTGGCCGACGAAGATTTTCCATGCTGATAGTACCAGTGGTTGTGTGGCTAAATTTGGCCGACAAAGATTTTCCATGCTGATAGTACCAGTGGTTGTGTGGCTAAATGTGGCCGACGAAGATTGTCCATGCTGATAGTACCAGTGGTTGTCTGGCTAAATGTGGCCGACGAAGATTTTCCATGCTGATAGTACCAGTGGTTGCTGACTAAATGTGGCCGACGAAGATTTTCCATGCTGATAATACCAGTGGTTACCTGCAGAAGTCGGATGTGTTGGCCTAACGGCGCAAGAACGCAGCTCTGCTGTAAACAGGCACAACGCAATCACATCCGAAAAAAAAACACTCCGGATGAACGAAGAAGAAGAAGAAGAAGTACCAGTTGTTATCTGGCTAAATGTGGCCTACGAATATTTTCCATGCTGATAGTACGGACTGACAAGGTTGTGTCCTGTCCCCTCTTTTGTTCATAACATATATAGACAACATATGTAAAGAAACCAGCCAAGCAGAGACAGCAAGAATACCGCATGACGAGAACACAGAAGAAGAACCATCTGCAAATCTAACCATTAGAGAACTCCTGTTTGCGGACGACCAAGCACTAATAGCAAAATCAGAAGCTGAATTACAAGACCACATGAATAGTCTAAACGAAATGTGTAGGGAACATAACATGAAAATTAGCACAAGCAAAACAGAGGTAATGACTGTAACTAAAGAAGAACAAACAGCAACAATTCACCTAAACGAACATCCCTTGAAACAAGTAAAGAGCTTCAAGTACCTAGGAAGTATAATATCATCAAATGGCAGATCAGAAGACGAGATCGAAAATAGGTGCAATAAGGCAAATCAACTCATTGGACAAATGGCACCAATACTAAAGAACAAACATGTATCAATAACTACTAAGAAAGCACTTTACAACACAATCTTCCTACCAACTCTGTGCTACCAATGCCAAACCTGGACAATGACAGAAAAAGAGAAAAGAAAAATCACAACAACAGAAATGAGGTTCCTGAGAAGAATACTCAACATATCAAGAAGAGATAAGATCAGAAATGAAGAAATCAGGACTAAAGTGGGGGTTAAAGCTGCTCTAGATTTTATTAGAAAGCAGCAAGTCAAATGGTTTGGCCATGAAAGTAGGTTACCAGTCAACAGCATACCACAACAAGCAATGATGTACAGACCAGATGGAAACAGAGGAAGAGGCCGACCACGTAAACGTTGGACGGAGGGAATAACAGAATCCATGGGAATGTCGATATACGAAGCCCATAACCGGGCACTCTCACGAAGTTTATACTTCACCTCGACACCGCAAGGTACAAGAGGAACATGATGAGATGAGATGAGATGAGTACCAGTGGTTGTCTGGCTAAATGTGGCCGACGAATATTTTCCATGCTGATAGTACCAGTGGTTGTCTGGCTAAATGTGGCCAACGAAGATTTTCCATGCTGATAGTACCAGTGGTTGTCTGGCTAAATGTGGCCGACGAAGATATTCCATGCTGATAGTACCAGTGCTTGTCTGGCTAAATGTGGCCGACGAAGATATTCCATGCTGATAGTACCAGTGCTTGTCTGACTAAACGTGGCCGACGAAGATTTTCCATGCTGATGGTACCAGTGCTTGCCTGGCTAAACGTGGCCGACGAAGATTTTCCATGCTGATAGTACCAGTGCTTGTCTGACTAGACGTCTGCCTGCATTTCCCTCTTCTCTTCTCTGTGTATTTGTGTGTTACTGAGTGGGTGCATAACTGTGAGTTTTTTGTGCAAATGATGTGAGTTTGTATGTAGGCATGTATGTATGTCTGCCTGGCTGTCTAATAACGTGGTTATTTGCACTGTTTATGTTAATAATCATTTGACAATGTTTTTTTTTATGTGAATGTAACATGCAAAATAGATAACTGATGTACAAAAGATGAGTGACTGGAAGAGCCAAATGTAAAATGGGCCAGCATGCCCAATTTGTGACCCTTTGGAAATAAAGTTTGTTCGTTCCTTCCTTCATTCTATGGGTTGACGGTCATAGAGACCCTCTGCTTATTCCCCGCTGAATCAGCCCCTCGACATGTGGCTACTGGCACAAGAGTGAAGCCAAGACTGCTAGTAGGAGGAAGAAGTGTTGTATTGAGTGGAAGCACCACATGGGAGGTTGCCTCATGTATACAATCTAATGTGCCATGAGGACAAAAAGACATAATATAAATAAAAATCAAGTTTGAAAACCACAATTTGAGAGAACTTACTGTACTGACATGCAGGACCAAAATACACGTCAAAGCAGCTGGCATTTGTCAAGCAATTTCCATCAGTATAGCAGTTTAAATATATACAACGACACCTGTAATGGCAATTTCTCCCGAAATAGCCGCTTGGGCAAACTGTAAACAAAAGCCTAAATATTACTGGCGTTATCCCTGTTGTTTCAAATAATATAAAGTCAGGTGTTAATCTACTATGTTATGTGAGAAAACTAGGTTTATCCATGTTTCAAATAATGGAGTATCACAATAATCTTCTAGATTATAGGAGAAAACTAGCTGTGTCCGAGTTGTTTCAAATAATACACAGCCAGACTGTGTCACAAATATTCTAGGTTATGGCAGAAACTAGCTTTAGCTAAATTGTTTCAAATAATACAGTCAGGTGGTGTCACAATAATCTTCTAGGGCATGAGAGAAAACTGGCTTTAAGTGTATTGTTGCAAAGGATAAAACCTCAGGTTCCCGGGAAGGTTAACCTGGTCAAGAAATGCCCGCTGAAGTCAGATGTGTCAGCCGAGAGGTGCATGTATCACAGCTCTGCTGTAAACAGGCACAACACAATCACGTCTGAAAAAACACTGGATTAACGCAGAAGAAGAAGACAAATCCAGATGGTGTCACAATAATTTTCAAGATTATGGGGAAAAACAGCTTTATCTGTGTTGTTTCAAATAATACAAAGTCAGGTGGTATCACAATGATCTTCTGGGTTCTGGGAGAAAACTGGCTTTATCCTTGTTGTTTCAAATAATACAAAGTCAGGTGGTATGACAATATTCTTCTAGGTTATGTGAGAAAAACTGACTCTATCCTTGTTGTTTCAAATAATAGTCAGGTGGTATCACAATAATCTTCTGGATTATGGGAGAAAAACTGGCCCTATCCATGTAGTTTCAAATAATACAAAGTCAGGTGGTATCACAATAATCTTCTGGATTATGGGAGAAAAACTGGCCCTACACATGTAGTTTCAAATAATACAGGTGGAATCACAATAATCTTCTGGATTATGGGAGAAACCTGGCTTTATCCATGTAGTTTCAAATAATGCACAGTCAGGTGGCATCATAATAATCTTCTGGGGTATGGGACAAAACTGGCTCTATCTGTGTTGTCTCAAATAAAACAAAGTCGGGTGGTATAACAATAATCTTCTGGATTATGGGAGAAAATTGGCTTTATGAGCGCTGTTTCAAACAATTCAAAGCAAAGTCAATATATATATAGTTCACATCCACAAGCCATCGAACCTTCTGAGAAAAAACATCAAAAATGAATACTTCTTTATTCTCTCTCAAGAAAAGTGCACTGTACCTGTTTATGCACCTAATCCAGGTGTGTTTCCGAGTCTGGCATGCATTTGTATAAGGCTTACATCCTCTAGACCAGTGGTTCTCAACCGGTGGGGGGGGGGGGGGGGGGGGGGGTAGGGTTTCCAGGGGGGGAGAATTAAGATTATTTCAAGATATCGCGTTAATACAAGAACCAATTACTTGATACTGTTTTTCCCTTCATACTGTACGGTTCTGTACGTCTCACCCTTCTAAAATTCAATTTATAAAGTAAGTAGACCCACAAAGCATGTTTTATGTAGACGTCTAGACTTGTTTTAGTATGTGCTAGTAAATTTTGACTTCTATTATTACGTATACTGTATAGGGAAAGGGGGGATTTTTAGGTAGGAAAGGTACGAAAGGGGGGGAATGACGTTCTGAAAATATGGAGAAAGGGGGGCACGGGCAAAATTTTTGGGTAGGAAATACGAAAGGAGGGGAAGGACATTCTGAAAATATGGTGAAGGAGGGCACGGGTTAAAAAAGGTTGAGAACCACTGCTCTAGACATATATCATTTTTCTCATTTTGTCGGGGCAGCAGATTATTCAGAATACTGTTGAGGGATTTTAAATGTGTGAAATGTGTATACAGGTTCTACTATAAGGGGCGTTCATTTGAAATCCGTTCGTGCCACACTGTGCTTAATTGCGTACGTTGAACATGATCATGTCATACTCATGTGATAAGTACTGACCAATGAATAAAAGAGCACATGCTTATCGTCCCATGATGCATAGGTTCTGTTTCTGACCGTTGAGAAAATGACCGGGTTGATCCAAAATCCACCCAAAGAAGCTCAAAGAGCAGTGATTCAGTTTCTTTCATTTGAAGGATGTCGACCAGTGGACGTTCATCGAAGAATGCAGGCTGCGGTAACAAATGTGTGTTGAAGACAACAGTGACAGACTGGGCACGAATGTTTCGGAAAGAGCGTCAGTTCACGACAGATCTTCGACGGCCGGGTCAAGTGCATATTGTTGCAACAGAAAAAACCATCACCAAAATTGATGCAATAGCACAGATGAACCGTTGTCGAAGTATACGTTCGCTAGCGAAAGAATTTGATGTGTCAACTGGGACAATTCAAAAGGTTGTTCGTAAGAAACTGCAATATCGGGAGGTGTATTCACAGTGGGTGCCACGGATGTTGACCAACTACCAAAAAGAGGAACGCATGGGATGGTGTTTGAACAACATGCTGCATTACAGAGTGGAGAGTATTGCATTTCTCTTCTGCATAGTGGCAGACGATGAATCATGGTGTCACCACTTTGAGCCGAGCAGCAAAAGAGAGAGCATGCAGTGGAACCATGCTGGATCACCAAAAGCCAATAAATTCAAGTTACATGTTTCCGCTGGTAAGGTTATGCTGAGCGCATTTTTTTACCATGAAGGGCTATTGTTGGCCGACTTTAAAGAACTTGGTGTCAACATCAACTCTACCCACTACTTGCAAACACCAGGCAAGCTGCAAAGAGCCATCAAGAATAAACAACCCGGCATGCTTTCTCATGGTGTCATTTTGTTGCATGATAATGCTCGTCCGCATGATGCAAAGATTGTGCAGGAAGCATTAGCAAGGAAGAAGTGAGAAATTCTGCAACATTCAGCCTATAGTCCTGATTTGTCACCATGTGAATTTAATTTGTTCGGACCTCTAAAAAAAGCTCTCAAGGGGCAATGATTTCACACAGATGTGGACGTAACGAACGCTGTAAACGCTTGGTTCAGTGAGCAACCACAATCCTTCTTTTTACAGACAGCATTCCCCGCCTACCTAAGCAATGGGATGCTTGCCTGAATGCCAACGGCGACTTCTTCTGACCAACCCATGGTTCATAATTCATTCAAAATGAATGCTTTGTTTAATTCTACCACACCTGTTAATGTTTCTTTCATGCTTTTGTAATAAAGCCATTGGAATGGATTTCAAATGAACATCCCTAATATTTGTTCGATCTTATCCAATTCACTAATCCAGAATGTGTGTGTTTTGAAATACAGTGAGGCTAAAACATTCTGGAGTAGCTTTGCTAGTTAAAAGTATACACCATGATTCGTAGTTGGTCTTCCACAGCTCGAATAAATATGTAAATAGTTTGACCTGGAGACACAGCAGACCAATTTAAGAGCATATGAAGTATGAAACAGTAATTAGCAGTGCAGAAACCTTTGATTTTCCATATAGAATGTTTCACTAGATGTTAGCTCTGCGTGAAGCACAGATCACCAACCATTTCATCAAAATTGTGTCATCTTTTCAAGCTCTTTTTGCATCTTTCCATTACTTTTAATACTGTTTTTCCTTTTTAAAAAAACTACAGGCACCACCTCTGGAGGCTCTCCTTGTACAAAGAAGATAGGTCATGGATTTAAACTTCTGCCTTCTCTTTATCATGTCATAAACCTTTTCAGATTCTTCTAAATTCTTGCAGTGCTGAACAATATTCCAGTTTCTCCGGTGGTCTTATTACATATCAGGCTTGAACAGGTGTGTGTCAGCGGCTTCATGTAAGCCCTGCCTACTCAGCTCAGTCAACGAGATTAATAGGTTTGTGTTCGTTGCCTCCCCTCCATGCCTCGGTACCACATAGGAAAAACTATATGGTTAACCACTTTGTTCGCAATTGTGTACATGTGGTCCTGTTAAGATACTAACAAACATTTGTAGCACTACCTCTAAGATGGAGTGGGTTCGCCCGATGGTGAGGGACACTGGTAATAGTGAAAGCTAATCCACACAAAAATCAATCAAATGCACTCAAAGTAGTAGCATGGGTATGGACTACACTTGAGTTCAAAGTGAGCGAGCAAAAGCAACAACATCTATAGCAATTAAAAATAAATAATAATCAACCACATTCCAAACAATTGAAACAAAACAATCTGATTAATAAATATTGCTAAAATAGCTTTGACAAAAAACAACTCCAATAACAAACCTTCAACTGTAAATTCCAGTAAGCACACAAATAATAGCAATGAGACTAGTATCTGCCTGCAAGTAATTCTTTGTGAGTGCTTCATGTGTGACGGTATTACATGAATCACTGATACCTAGAAATAAGCCTGAAAAGTATCATTACCATTAATATACACATTGTTGCCACATTTTGACAAAGTTCTTTATCTTTTAACTTACCTTTTAATAATGTGTAGCATATAGAACTATATACAAGTTCTAATTGGGATCACAGCAAACTTAGAACATAGCACAAAAAGCAGGGCAGCATGTTAAAAAGTAAGTTGTATATCTTTTACAGGACACTGCAATCGACCCTAACATTTATTGGCTGTTTTTTAGATTATCTAGACAATTTTACATTCAGTAGTTTGCCATTGATTTCTGAATGGCCAACACGCATACCATTGAGACAATCAACATAAAGTGATGTGCTATGGCCAACACGCATACCATTGAGACAATCAACATAAAGTGATGTGCTATGGCCAACACGCATACCACTGTGACAATTGACATAAAGTGATGTGCTACTACATCGCCTGTGACTGACTTCCAATACAGTATGATGGGATTGTGGAACTATGTTCACTACACCTTAGCCACCTACAGAACAGCACACATGCCCTCATGCATGCATGCACAAATACTTTTTAAGTCTTAAAAGTCGACAGGATCGACTTCATTGCCCCAGGTTTTATCCCATATGGCTCAGTCTCTTTTGGCAGGATGGCCCGCCGAAAGCATCGCACAAAGAATGAACTCTGTAGCTTCGGCGACGACCTCCAGAAGTCTCCGAGAAAAATGCACTCGTGAACCGAACAACGTAGCCCGGGATTGAACCCACAACCTTCGTAACGCAAGGCAGATGGCTTGACCACTTCACCGCAGAGACTCCCATGCACACACACATAAACTGCATAATATCATATTTAAACCGATTTAATAGTAATAATGTCATTGTACTTAATTGTACGCTTTCTATGCACACACACACACATATAAACTGCATAATATCATATTTAAACCGTTTTAGTAGTAATAATGTCATTGTACTTAATTGTACGCTTTGTATGTCGATGTTATTCAGGAATTCTGTGTAGTTTATTTAATCTCTCTCTCAGATTTGTAAACAATTCAAAAGCACAAAGTCTTCTCATAATGTGGCCAAAAAATTATGGCCGTCTTTTTCTGATGTTTGTGATAAGCTGTCTTTGCGACTTAGCTTCCCTTAAAATATTCAGATTGTTTATTTTGGCTGTCCAAGGAATTTTCAGCATTCTTCTATAAAACCACATCTCCAAATCTTCTATGAATGTTTTCGCTTGTTTACTAATTGTCCAGGATTCGCAGGTGACTAAATTAATTCATTATATTGTGGAATCAAGTGAAATAAAATTCAGCAGATTGAAATTAAATATGCAGGTTTAACTCAGTGTCTCCCAATACGAAACAGTGAATTCTGACAGAAGTCAGGTTACATACTAGAAAGTCAGATAATGTGCAATTTTGTGAGGTTTGGAACAAGTTAGTGAACAAGGTGGAAAATTCATTCAGAAGCAGAGAGGAGTAGTAAATACATTCAATAGGAAAACTGCATTGCTGCAATGGAGCTGAAGATATGTGATATAACGGTCATCCTTACTGTCTTTTAACAATGAACAGTAGAGTGAAAATGCAATCTTTAAACCCCTCTACTCAAAGTGACCCATATGTAAGGCAGCATTGTATTCATCACTCAGGTTTGCTTTTTTTCTCTGGTGTTTGTTGTGTTTTGTATACACTACTATCATTATCTGTTATTACATGTCTAACATAGAAGAAACTTGCTATTTGTTCTAGTTTTTTTTTTTTTTTAAATGTTGCGTATCCCTTACAGGACGCTGCAGTCAACACCAGCATTTTTCAGCTACTTTTGATGTACTAGGCAAGATTACACGCAGTAGTTTGCCATTGTTTTCTGAGCGACCGGCTCACATACCCCCGTAAGTTACCAGCGCGGCGTGTCCCGCTGCTGATTCTCATGCAGCTGAGTTACTCATGAGAATATTCGGGATTACGGAGAAAGATGTTAACCCCTCTGCCAGGGAGACCGGCTCCTGTTTATCTTGATGTTCATTGATGGTCTCTCCTTTCCACTGTTAATTATCATTGATTTCATTCTTTTAATATTGATATCTAATCTACGCTCTGCGCTGTGCCTGTTTACGTGATTTCAAATCATGTTATTTTTTAATGAAAAAACAGCAAAGCTAAATGATATGTTTCTGAGAGAGGGTTGTCTAATAAACAATAACAGGTTCAATGCCAAACAAAAATTAGGTTTGGAGCAAACAAACATTAGGTTTGGAGCAAACAAACATTAGGTTTAGAGCAAACAAACATTAGGTTTAGAGCAAACAAACATTAGGTTTGGAGCAAACACAGTTATGACTGAAAAGTTGTTAATATGATAGCAGACATGTTGTATTTTATATCCAATTAATGGGAGTTGCAGTAAGGAAAACTACTGTATATAAGCCCATGACAGATATGGGAAGTCGCTTAAGACAATTAATCATCCAATGGCACTAAATCAATTTAAAAAATGAAATATCAGGTAAAATATGAGATATATAGGAACTTGTTTTCTATAAAGATGTGTTGCTGTAAATGTACATAATAAAATACTCAACTCTGTGAGCAACAAAATGACAATTCCCAAGGTTCTGTGTTATTTCACTTATTCTTCTGTGCTTTCATGCCTACAACATGTCATGGCCCTATCAGATTCCTGCTCTGGGACATGTTTTAATAAAAAATATGAATAAGGATAATGTTATTTCAGTGATTTAAAAAAGTATAACAGAGGAATGAACATTATTGTGGGATTTAAGAATGAGGTGAAGATCTCATCTCATTTCATCTTGTTCCTCTTGCTGGTGCTACAGAGTTTGTGCACTGAGCTGAGATTCTCCGGACTCAGGCTTCAGTTAGGAGTACAATGGAGCACTTATGGGTTTTACACCCATGTGCTATGATGTTGATCTGTCGACTAAACTAAAACTTCTTCATTTCTGATTTTCTCTCTTCTTGATACATTGAGTATTCTTCTTAGGAATCTAATTTCTGTTGTTGATTGTGAGGGGAAGATATGCTTAACAATTATTTAATCCTCCAAACAAAAGCACTTGTCAAATAACTAGATGAATTTAAAATTACACGCAATAGAAAATTTCTGAAACTAAAACCTGAATGTGCTTCTAAGACCATACAAGAAGAAACCTGTGAATCATGCTAGAAGCATAAATACGACTCACTACTTACTTGAGTGCATGAAAGATGAACTACAAAGTATACAGCTCACATAACATGTGTCCCACTGCAAACTGCCCAAGACACTGAAACATTTATTATGCAAAGACAGATCTAGAGTTATGGTGAGGAAAGATTAAGCAAAATATAATCAGAACTAGCATCCCTATAGCTTAGAGATAGTTTGTTGTATATAACACATATCTTAAAAACAAAACGGGTGGACTGGGAATTTTCGAGAAAAGAAAGATGTTTACATGGCCTAGAATTGACCTGGAGACTTGAATGCCATTCAGAATGGGCTACCGTAAATTGAAATTTTTTGAAGAGCTGTCCATCTGTGCAGATTTCATACTTTTTTAGTAAAACAAATGATGGGGGGGGGGGGGGGGGGGTTACCAAACTACATATTAGTACTATTTTCAAATTCAACTATTTATAGAGTAATCGATATATGAAGCCCATACGTGGGCACTCTCCCGCTGTTTATGCTTCACCTCGATACCGCAAGATACAAGAGGAACTGATAGTAATTTTAGTAATGAGAAGATAGAGATGAGATGACTCTCATCTGATGAGATAGAAATTAGATTTACTTAAACACAGAAAAAGTAAGTTCCACTCCGAATGCAAGTAGCACCAGCAAATCAAAAACAGTATGCAGTTCATAATGTGATATAATGTTGATCGCTCTATGCCAAGAAGAATAGTTAAAGTGGTCATAATTAAGTGTTTCTGACATTTGTTTGTGTCGTCTAGATAATTTGTACTCACCCGCTGAAATCATCGGAGGTTATCGTCGCAGACATGAGTTACATAAAATGTATACACTAAATCAAACGAAACAAATCTAAGTCGATTTTTGTAAAAGACCACATATTTAGATAAATATTCATTCATTCATGCATTCATTCATTCATTCATTCGGTAGCATGTCCTTTGCAGAACCTAGCTCTCATAACAACCTTCCGGAAAACTTCTCGATCATACGCAAGATGTCCCGCGTCCGATTATACACCCATCGTCCGCCACATCCTGCACCCATCTTCTCTATTCCCTCCCTCTCCTTCAAGGAATATACCCCTCCTTTATCGTTCTCTCCAAACTCTCATGACGTTTCAAGTGATCAAAATATGTCAATTTTCTTTCTTTGATCGTCTTTAATAGCCAACCATCTTCAATATTCAGCTCTTGAAGTATGGATGCATTTGTTCTTTTCTTTACCCAAGATATTCTTAGAACCCGTCTATAACATTTGTATTCAAAGGCATTTATGCGCTGGTCAAATCGCAAGTGATAAGGGAAACATCAGAAGCATGTATGAAGGGATAAAGAAAGCCTGTGGTCCAATGATCAAAAGAAGTGCAGCGCTGAAAACCTTGACTGGAGAAATCATCACTGATAAGAAACAGCAGATGGATAGATGGGTCGAGCACTATTTAGAGCTTTACTCAAGTGAGACCAAGCTGGCGGATGATGCCCTCAACGCCATAGATGCCCTGCCAACTCTTGACCACCTGGACACACTTCCCACTATAACAGAAGTTAAGTGTGCTATAAATGAGCTTGCATCTGGAAAGGCTCCAGGTAAGGATGGGATTCCAATAGAGGTGATCAGGAGTGGGCAAGACACCCTCGCTCTACAGATCCACCAGCTAATAGAGCTATGCTGGCGAGAAGGACAAGTCCCACAGGATTTCAAAGATTCAAACATCATAACGCTGTACAAGAACAAGGGAGATCGGAGCGACTGCAACAACTATAGGGGTATCTCACTTCTGTGTATTGTTGGGAAAGTATTTGCCAGAATTGTCCTGCGCAGACTTCAAGTCCTGGGAGATCAAGTCTACCCCGAATCACAGTGCGGCTTCCGTCAGAACCGGTCTACCATTGATATGATATTCTCATTGCGACAGATGCAAGAAAAATGCCGGGAACAAAATCAGCCACTGTTTATTGCCTTCATCGACCTCACAAAGGCATTCGATTTGGTCAGTCGTGAGGGTCTGTTCAAAGCACTAAAGAAGATTGGCTGTCCCACCAACTCTTCTGTCCATTGTGGAATCGTTCCACACAGGCATGAAGGGTATAATCAAGTTTGATGGCTCAACTTCAGAAGAGTTTGAAATCAAGAGTGGAGTTAAGCAAGGTTGTGTACTATCCCCCACCCTCTTTGGGATATACTTTTCACTTCTACTGAAATATGCCTTTCGTGATCAGGATGACGGTATATACATTCACTCACGCTCAGATGGTGGCCTCTATAATGCTCAGAGATTGAAGGCCAAGACCAAAATTAGCAGGGTACTAATCAGAGAGTTGCTTTTTGCGGATGATGCTGCGATTACGACCCACTCTGAGGAAGAATTACAACATCTACTATCTGCATTCTCCAATGCTTGTTCTGAATTTGGTTTAACAATTAACAAAAAGAAGACACAGATTATGTCACAAGGTGCACATGGTGTACCATCAATCTTTATTGACGACGCCGAACTGGAGATAGTAGACCATTTTACATATCTAGGATCAGAGGTAAATAGCAAATTATCCCTCGATCAGGAAATCAACATCAGGATTGGCAAGGCAGCAACAACAATGAACATGTTAGCAAAAAGAGTCTGGGAGAACAGGAAGCTTACTGCCAAAACAAAAGTCCTCGTCTACCAAGCCTGTGTCCTTAGTACTCTTCTTTATGGCAGTGAAACCTGGACAACTTACTCACGCCAAGAGAAACGTTTAAACAGCTTTCATATGCGGTGTCTGCGAAGAATACTTGGTATTAAGTGGCAAGACAAAATCACAAATACTGAAGTATTGGAAAGATCAGGTTGTGTGACGGTGTATTCCATGCTCAGTCTTCGTAGACTTAGATGGATAGGACACGTTAGGAGGATGGATGATGGTAGAATACCAAAGGACATCTTTTTTGGTGAATTACAGACGGGTAGGAGATCTCAGGGTCGGCCTCTACTACGATACAAAGATGTGTGTAAGCGGGGCATGATTGATACAGGCATTGATAATGCACAATGGGAGCACGTCGCCGCTGAACGTGTTGCATGGAGGGCAACTATCAGAAATGGAATAAAGACAAAGGAGAAAATGATTGCAGATAAAGCACACACAGAGCGTGAGAGACGTAAGATGGTGCAAAATGGTGGAAATGACCATGTTTTCACATGCACCTACTGTGGGCAAACATTTGCAGCAAGAATTGGCCTTACCAGCCACACTCGCCACCGCCATGGATCGTAGTTATTGCCATATGACAGTTACTAAGCCTTTTTGAAGCACAATGTACCAAACTATCGTCTGTCAAGACGGAAAGGTGCCAATGACATATGCGCTGGTCAGCTTGTTTAATAAGTGTCCAGGTCTCACAGGCGTATGACGTCACCGATCATCAACATTTGTGTGATGCTTTGATTAGCCGTATCAACATTTGGACTCATCGATGTGATGAGAACAACGCAGAGATAATTGACGAGTCCAAGTGGCAGCTGATGATTAACATAAATTGTGGTCTCCCTTTTGGTGGTTGCTGGCTGAAGAAAGTTATTTTTTTTTTAAAGATGGCGGATCATTCCATTGAAGCAAGCTAACTAATAATTAACATTGAATGACCTATACCTCTTCTGGAGATGACACTATAGATCCGACCTTCTGAGACCAATCAGCGTTGAAAGAACCACTAACAAGGCGGCCATAACCACTTATACAATAAAAAAGTCGCTTAAAAGTCGACAGGGTCGACTTCATTGCACCGGGTTTTATCCCATATGGCTCGGTCCCTTTCCGCAGCGCGGAAAGCGTCGCACTAAGCACGAACTCCGTAGCTTTTAGCGACGACCCACAGGAGTCTCCGAAACATTTAACTCGTAAACCGAAGGGTGCGGCCCGGAATCGAACCCACAACCTTCGGAGCACGAGTCAAACGGCTTGACCACTTTTATACAATACTCACCAGGGACATGTTGCCATTTGTGATCCTGAATTGTGGGTTAATGAAGGACATTCGAACAACGGTGACGATGCCCTCTTTCAAGGACACTTTTTTGTGTTGTTCGCATATCCTTTACAGGACATGGCTGTCAAAATCAGCATCCTTCAGCTGATTGTTGATTTCTTGGCAAGATTACGCTCAGTAGTTTGTCATTGCTTTCTGAGCGACCGGCTCACATACCCCGTAAGTTACCGACGCGGAGAGAACCGCTACCGATTCTCGCGCACGTCACGTTACTCACGAGAGTATACGGGATTACGGAGAAAGTCGTGTAACGCCTAGACCAGGGAGACACTGCAGGTATATTATAGCGCCGATTGTTAAGCGCTGGTTGGGTTGTTGTGTGGACACACACATACACACACACGCGCGCACACACACACACACACACACACACACACACACACACAATATATATATATATATATATATATATATATATATATATATATATATATATATATATATATATATAAACTTACCAGATGAGCTTTATAAGATGAAGATTCCAGGCGGGATGGAAAAAGAACGAAAGGTTGACCTACCAAGTTTACTTGTTCCAACAAACTGGATCTGTCTTGTTATTGAAGACTGATCTACCAAGTGTGTGAATATTTCAACACGGTAATGGTTACAGTCGTGGTTTGCTGAAGAATACAGTCTACGGTCCAGTATGCAACCCGGAGGAAGAAACCGCACACAACCAGATGAATATGCAGCTGACTCCAGACACACTGGCCTAGATAGAAAAGTATGCATAAAATTTCCAGCTCTCTTCCAATCTCTCTCTCCCCCTCTCTCTCTTGTTCTCTCTCTCAATCTCTCTCTCATTCAATCTCAACGATTGTGCTTCTCTGCGCCTACCCATGCCATGTGTGGCGTGTCGCCCCTATGCCATGTGTGGCGTGTCGTAGGCTCTTTTCCAATCTCTCTCTCTGTCTCTCTCTCAATCTCTCTCTCTCTCATTCTCCCTCAACAATCGTGCTTCTCTGTGCCTACCTATGCCATGGGTGGAGTGTCGTAGACTTTTTCCAATCTCTCTCTCTCAATCTCTCTCTCTCTCTCTCAATCTCTCTCTCTCATTCTCCCTCAACAATCGTGCTTCTCTGTGCCTACCTATGCCATGTGTGACGGGTCGTAGGCTCTGTTCCAATCTTCACTCTCTCTTTCTCTCTTTCTCGGTCTCAATCTCTCTCTCTCTCTCTCTCTCTCTCTCTCTCTCTCTCTCTCTCTCTCTCTCTCTCATTCTATCTCAACAATCGTGCTTCTCTGTGCCTACCTATGCCATGTGTGGCGTGTCTTAGGCTCTTTTCCAATCTCTCTCTCTCTTTCTCTCTCGCAATCTCTCTCTCATTCAATCTCAACGATCGTGCTTCTCTGCGCCTACCTATGCCATGTGTGGCGTGTCGTAAGCTCTTTTCCAATCTCTGTCTCTCTCAATCTCTCTCTCTCTCTCTCATTCTCTCTCAACAATCGTGCTTCTCTGTGCCTACATATAGTCATGTGTGGCGTGTCGTAGGCTCTTTTCCGATCTCTCTCTCTCTCGATCTCTCTCTCTCTCTCTCGATCTCTCTCAATCTCTCTCTCTCTCTTCCATCTTGCTTCTCGGTGTCTACCTATTCCAACTATATTGCTGGTGGTCTGATGTTACACAGCCCTCAATAACACAACCACTGGGGGGTGGGGGGGGGGGGGGGGGGTTGATCCTCATATACGTTGTATAAAAATCAGCCTTGCTGGCTCTATTTCATAGGGTACAGTATGAGTGAAGCCTCGTATATGTAGACCGATCGACCCCATACACATCCGGTGGCGTGCCGTAGGCACTTCTCCAATCTCTATCTCTTTTCCTCTCTCTCTCTCTCTCTCTCTCTCTCTCTCTCTCTCTCTCTTTCCTCCTCACTCCTCTGTGCCTACATATTCAACTATATTGCCGGTGGTCTGATTTAAACACAACCACTGGTGATTTGATCCTCAAATACGTTGTATACCAATCAACCTTACTGCCTCTATTCCATAGGGGACAGTATAAGTGAAGCCTCGTATTGGTAGACCGACCGACCCCGCATACATCAGGGGCGTGTCGTAGGCACTTTTCCTATTTCTCTCTCTCTCTCCCTCTCTCTCTCTGTCTCTCTCTCTCTCTCTCTTCCATCTTGCTTCTCTGTGCCTACATGTTCCAACTATATTGCCGGTGGTCTGATGTTAACACAACAACTGAGTGATTTGATCCTCAAATACGTTGTATAACAATCAACCTTACTGCCCCGAATTCATAGGGAACAGTATGAGTGAAGCCTCGTATTTGTAGACCGACCGACCCCGCATACATCAGTGGCGTGTCGTAGGCACTTTTCCAATTTCTCTCTCTCTCTCTCTCTCTCTCTCTCTCTCTCTCTCTCTCTCTCTCTCTCTCTCTCTCTCTCTCTCTCTCTTCTCATCTTGCTTCTCTGTGCCTACATGTTCCAACTATATTGCCGGTGGTCTGATTTTAACACAACCACTGAGTGATTTGATCCTCAAATACGTTGTATAACAATCAACCTTACTGCCCCGAATTCATAGGGAACAGTATGAGTGAAGCCTCGTATTTGTAGACCGACTGACCCCCGCATACATCAGGGGCGTGTCGTAAGCACTTATCCTCTCTCTCTCTCTCTCTCTCTCTCTCTCTCTCTCTCTCTCTCTCTCTCTCTCCATCAGGCTTCTCTGTACCCACATATTCCAACCATATTGCCGGTGGTATGATTTTAACACAACCACTGGGAGATTTGATCCTCAAATTCGTGGTATAGCAATTAACCTTACTGCCTCTATTCCATAGAGAACAGTAGGAGTGAAGCCTCGCATTTGTAGACCTACCCACTCCGCATTCCTCATGCGGGATATCGCATGCAGTTTTCCTCTCTCTCTCTTCTCTCTCTCTCTCTCTCTCTCTCTCTCTCTCTCTCTCTCTCTCTCTCCTCTCTCTCTCTCTCTCTCTCTCTCTCTCCTTACATCTTGCTTCTCTGTGCCTACCTACTTCACTTGTATTACCAGTGGTTGGATCTCACACAGCCCCATCAACTCGTACACTGGACGAGTAGCTCCTGAAGTGTGCTTTGTAACCATCAACCATACTGACTATTTCATAGGGTACAGTACGAGGGAAACGTCGTACGTGTAGACTGATGCGCCCCACATGCCTCATGTGGTATATCACAGGCACTTCTCCTCTCTCTCTCTCTCTTTCTCTCTCTCTTTCTCTCTCTCTCTCTCCTTACATCTTGCTTCTCTGTGCCCACCCACTTCACTTGTATTACCAGTGGTTGTATCTCACACAGCCCTAACAATTCAAACACTGGGCGAGAGGCTCCTGAAGTGTGCTGTGTAATAATCAACCATACTGACTATTTCATAGGGTACAGTACGAGGGAAACGTCGTACGCGTAGACTGACGCGCCCCACATGCCTCATGTGGTATATCACAGGCACTTTTCCTCTCTCTCTCTCTCTCGCTCTCTCCCTCTCTCTCTTTCACCCTCTCGCTCTCTCCCTCTCTCTCTCTCGCTCTCCCCTCTCTCGCTCTCTCTCCTCCTCTCTCACTCCCTCTCTCTCGCTCTCTCACTCCCTCTCGCGCTCTCTCTCCTTCTCTTGACCTCTCTCTTGCCCTCCCCCTCTCTCGCTCTCACCCTCCCTCACTCTCTCCCTCCCTCTCTCTCCCCTCTCTGTCCCTCTTCCTCTCCCCCTCTCTCTCCCTTTCTCTCTATCTTTCTCCCTCTCTCTCTCTCTCCCTCCCTCTCTCTCTCCCCCCCCCTCTCTCTTCTCCCTCTCTCTCCCCCCTTCGCTCTCTCTCTCTCTCTCCTCTTACATCTGGCTTCTCTGTGCATACCTTCTTCACGTGCATTGCCAGTGGTTGGATCTTACACAACCCCAACAACTCTAGGACTGGGCGAGGGGCTCCTGAAGCGCGTTGTATGACTAGCAACCATACTGACCGTTTCATAGGTTACAGTATGCCCCATGTGGTAGGTCGCAGGCACTTTTCCTCTCTCTGTCTCTCTCTGTCTGTCTCTCTCTCGCTCTCCTCTCTCTCTCTCTCTCTCTCTCTCTCTCTCTCTCTCTCTCTCTCTCTCTCTCTTCTTGCATGGACTGTACATATGTCCACATACACTAGCATTGTGTCTGTTGAAGTGGGTCTATGTATGTTCGCGTGTTCATGCACACCAGTCCACCCAAACCAACAACACAATGGGGTCGTGGTCAATTTTACACGCCTCCTACCCCGCCCCCTTCTTTCTATGTGCTCACTGAACCGTAACATCCAGCACCGTTATACGAATACACCCGAGATTTCCGTAGTCATTTACAGGTCCGTACGTGAGGTGAGTATACAGTTTTTTTCTCTATAAACAGTTGTTCTATTAAACATTTTCTTCGACTAACATTCTTTTCAATTAACATTTTGTCAATTCTCATTTTCTCTTCATTGCTTCCATTTTCCCATGCATTTGTTCCTCTCGTCCTGTCATCACCTTCTAATGTAGTCACAGGAGTTCTCCTTGACTGTATGTTGTGTTTGTGAATGTGTTTGTTTGCTGATGAAGGCTAACCGCCGCAACGTTCTGTATGTGTCGTAACTCTGTTATGTAAAGCTGCACTACTTTGTGTCATTTTATATTGTTTGGCCTAGATAGAGCATGCCCATGATGAAATATTCCCACACTTGGTAGATATTGCCTTAATTAATTTACACACCAGAAGCTATTGACATAAATTTGGGAAGGGAGTGGGTACCAGCGAAAGCAGATTCCCATGTTACTGTCCAACTCTGTCCTTAACACTCTTGACAAGAGCCGAAAAGAGCAAGTCCTGCCTCATTTCAGGGTCAAGCACTAAATAACACTAGTACTAGTAATTCACGAAAACATGGAGAGGGCGATGCAGTTGTGTTTACGAACGGCTCTCTGTAATCCGGTACAAATGAAATGAGTGGACATTCGCAGCAAGCTCAAGTGGCAAAATTGTCAGGGAAGCAAGTGATGTTTTTTAACGTAGCAACAAGTAGCCGTGCAGTAGAAACAATGGCCGTAACCAGCACCGCAAAAGTATTCACACACATGCATACTGGGCGATTCAAGGAATATGCTCAAGAAGATCGAGACTGATCTCATACGATCTGAGTGATCAACACACTGAGCACTGAGCACATCACAGCAATTGGTCAAGCTAACTTTGTTCTGTGCACCAGAGCACTCAGGCTTGAAAGACGAGTGAGCCAATCGGTTGGCAAACATGGCTACGATTGAGGCGAGAAGAGCAATGGATGGACCAGACATGGCTAACGCATTAAGAGACGCTGGACGAACAGATGACATTCAGAAAAATTGAGAATTTGCTTTCTTATCCAGAGTGAGGTAGATGGGAGTTATGTGGGGAGCCACCAGACATGAACATTCTGCTAAGATCACAAATATGTGATTAAATCAACACAGAACTGGTACAATCAATCGATTTACGTTGGCGGAGATGTTAAGGGAGATATCAGAGCATCTATTAACCTGTCCGAAATGCAATGATGGTCCTCACTAATCACAGAAGCCATTTGAATAGGCTGCACAATTTATTGCCTGGCATATTTCGCTGCATCTCGTCAGGTACATACTGCAGAGTTATATATCATATGAAGTGAACTGATAAATAATATTTTGGCGAAGTTACTCACTCACTGGCACCTTGCCGTCCTTGTCATAGAATGCCGCGATTGCACCAGACTGCCGCTATATTAATAATGACTCTTTCCAGTCATCATACTTAGAAAATCATACTTAGAATATTGTGGACCAAACAGAAGAAAATACTGATATTCTACCAGATTTAAACATCGAAGAAAACTGGCGCATAACCCGTTGTATATTTCCGGAATTGAAATACTTTAGTCATAGTAAACGTCACGCGTGGTTTGGGAAGAACAGTAATGGCAAGCATAGTTCTTGGAAGAAGGGTCAAGGGTCGACCCGCATGAAGGTGGAGAGACAACATTATAGAGACCTTGGGCATAATGGTTCACAAGGCAGGAGAAATGTCAAGACATCGAGAAACTTGGGTATAATGGTTCACAATGCAGGAGAAATGTCAAGACATCGAGAAACTTGAGCATAATGGTTCACAAGGCAGGAGAAATGTCAAAACATCGAGAAACTTGGGCATAATGGTTCACAAGGCAGGAGAAATGTCAAGACATCGAGAAACTTGGGCATAATGGTTCACAAGGTAGGAGAAATGGCAAGACATCGAGAAACTTGGGCATAATGGTTCACAAGGCAGGATAAATGGCAAGACATCGAGAAACTTGGGCATAATGGTTCACAAGGCAGGAGAAATGGTAAGACATCGAGAAACTTGGGCATAATGGTTCACAAGGTAGGAGAAATGGCAAGACATCGAGAAACTTGGGCATAATGGTTCACAAGGTAGGAGAAATGGCAAGACATCGAGAAACTTGGGCATAATGGTTCACAAGGCAGGAGAAATGGCAAGACATCGAGAAACTTGGGCATAATGGTTCACAAGGCAGGAGAAATGTCAAGACATCGAGAAACTTGAGCGCAATGGTTCACAAGGCAGGAGAATTGTCAAGACATCGAGAAACTTGAACATAATGGTTCACAAGGCAGGAGAAATGTCAAGACATCGAGAAACTTGAGCATAATGGTTCACAAGGCAGGAGAAATGTCAAGACATCGAGAAACTTGAGCATAATGGTTCACAAGGCAGGAGAAATGTCAAGACCTCGAGAAACTTGGGCATAATGGTTCACAAGGCAGGGGAAATGTCAAGACATCGAGAAACTTGGGCATAATGGTTCACAAGGCAGGAGAAATGGCAAGACATCGAGAAACTTGGGCATAATGGTTCACAAGGCAGGGGAAATGTCAAGACATCGAGAAACTTGGGCATAATGGTTCACAAGGCAGGATAAATGGCAAGACATCGAGAAACTTGGGCATAATGGTTCACAAGGCAGGAGAAATGGCAAGACATCGAGAAACTTGGGCATAATGGTTCACAAGGCAGGAGAAATGTCAAGACATCGAGAAACTTGAGCATAATGGTTCACAAGGCAGGAGAAATGTAAAGACCTCGAGAAACTTGGGCATAATGGTTCACAAGGCAGGGGAAATGTCAAGACATCGAGAAACTTGGGCATAATGGTTCACAAGGCAGGAGAAATGGCAAGACATCGAGAAACTTGGGCATAATGGTTCACAAGGCAGGATAAATGGCAAGACATCGAGAAACTTGAGCATAATGGTTCACAAGAAGGAGAAATGGCAAGACATAGAGAAACTTCTGGGTAGACTGTTATTCCCCCCCCCCCCCCCCCTCCCACCCCCGCTCACTCGCTTTGAACTTAAACATAGTCCATACATACTACTTCTAGTAGCGCTTGAATTAATTTTGCGTTTGGATTCGCTTTCCCTATTACTAACGTTTCTCGCCAACAAGTGAACCCACTCTGACATCAGAGGTACTTGTAATTTACGTCTCCGTCTCCAAGCCAAGGACAGAAAGTTAACATTTTAGTCCAACTGGCCTGTGTGTGGGTTGAACCCCCTTACCTCGGCATCAGCACACCGGATAGTTAAGAACACGCGTTCTTGTCCATTCCGCCATGCTGACTTCGCAGACCGTGATGAGATTGACGTTCTGCAAATGGCCTGCCCCGCAATGTAACAGTAGTCGTAGGACAGGTTAGGGACCACGATAGTGCAGTGCCCATCACGCTTATCCGTCGGTCTGGTAGCTATGTATTCGAATCCACATTGATGTGTACATAAAAAAAAAATGACCTAGGCTATCTTGTCGACTCTGCCTAAAATAAGTACAAGGAAATATCTTGGGAAGCAAAGACGGCCACTTATCACTAATCTGTTTTATCTCTCAAGGTTGCTTTCTTGGCAGCAGTACAGGGTTTATTTTTAATGACTATCCAGTGTTTACTTCAAGAGCTGAATATTAAAGACGGTTTGCTATTATAAAGACAATAAAAGAAAGAAAACTGAAATACTTTGGTCACTTGAAACGTCACGAAAGTTTGAAGAAAACAATAATGGAGGACTATCTGCTCGGGAAGAGAGGAAGAAGAAGGCCACTGAGAAGATGGGTGCAGGATGTGGCGGATGATCTCCATATGAGTGAAGTGCGATATTTTGCTTATGACCGAGAGGTTTTCTGGAAGATTGTTATGGGAGCGAGGTTCTGCAAAGGATATGCCACTCAATGAATGAATGTGCAGTGTTTGAAAATATTGCCGGTCAAAGTTTTGTATTCACCCTCTGTAAAGTTCATGCAACATAATAGTTAAATACAAAACTTGGACCGGCAATATTTTCAAACACTGCACAGTCATTAAAAATACACCCTGTATATACATTTCATGCTCTGAAATGTAGAATTTACTTGGCCTATAGTGTTTGTAATCTCTGTCACGCAGTTACAGCTTTCTCCTCCATTCATCTCATGTTATGAATGTCCCAAAATATTTATGATATCATTGTAAAAGTATGAGAATGGTGACCCCGTTAGTGACGTACAAAAATTACAATCTTCTGTTATCCAAAATTTAATAGTAAAAGTGTGAAACACATAAGTTCATCGACAAATGGAGGTCCAGTGTGAAGATACACGCCTGTCACTGCAGAAAGTGTATAAATAAAATAAGGAATTCTAAAACGGTATGCGTTCTCTAGCAGGCTGTTGTCCACCTGGTCAATCATACTGAGTAAATCATGATCATAATCATATGCCATGTCGATCAGCATGGAGTTCTCTAGCAGGCTGTTGTCCACCTAGTCAATCACACTGAGTAAACCACTGTCATAATCATATGCCATGTCGATCAGCGTGGAGTTCTCTGGCAGGCTGTTGTCCACCTGGTCAATCACACTGAGTAAATCATGATAATAATCATACGCCAAGTCGATCAGCGTGGAGTTCTCTGGCAGGCTGTTGTCCACCTGGTCAATAACACTGAGTAAATCATGATCATAATCATATGCCATGTCGATCAGCGTGGAGTTCTCTGGCAGGCTGTTGTCCACCTAGTCAATCACACTCAGTAAATCATGATAATAATCATAAGCCAAGTCGATCAGCATGGAGTTCTCTAGCAGGCTGTTGTCCACCTAGTCAATCACACTGAGTAAACCACTGTCATAATCATATGCCATGTCGATCAGCGTGGAGTTCTCTGGCAGGCTGTTGTCCACCTGGTCAATCACACTGAGTAAATCATGATAATAATCATACGCCAAGTCGATCAGCGTGGAGTTCTCTGGCAGGCTGTTGTCCACCTGGTCAATAACACTGAGTAAATCATGATCATAATCATATGCCATGTCGATCAGCGTGGAGTTCTCTGGCAGGCTGTTGTCCACCTAGTCAATCACACTCAGTAAATCATGATAATAATCATAAGCCAAGTCGATCAGCGTGGAGTTCTCTGGCAGGCTGTTGTCCACCTGGTCAATCACTCTGAGTAAATCATGATCATAATCATATGCCATGTCGATCAGCGTGGAGTTCTCTGGCAGGCTGTTGTCCACCTGGTCAATCACACTGAGTAAATCATTATCATAATCATACGCCAAGTCGATCAGCGTGGAGTTCTCTAGCAGGCTGTTGTCCACCTAGTCAATCACACTGAGTAAACCATTGTCATAATCATACGCCAACTCGATCAGCGTTGAGTTCTCTGGAAGGCTGTTGTCCACCTGGTCAATCACACTGAGTAGTGATAAAAATTAGCAAACGAGTAAATCATTATCATAATCATACACCATGTCGATAAGCGTGGACAATAATAGTTCATCATCCCATGCAATCCTCAGTCTTGGATCAAGTTTATGTTCTTGTTCCGATTACGCTGCGTGGCCAAGCCATCCAGGTATGTATCTCTTTATTTCCCTCTTAGGGTTAGGATTAGGGTTAGGGCCATTGTTCAAATATAACGCAAGACAGCAAACAACTAAATATACTTCATGACCCTAAACCAAGGATAGACATATAAAACAAGCTCAGCATACTCTGCAGCTCAGTTGTGGAGCAATCTTCCACAAGAAATCAAAGACACCACCAATCATACATACAGCCGCAACCTGTTTGAACACTACCTCAGTACAGACTGCATGCCCCCCTAAAAAAAACAAAAACAACAATAATAATGGAAACAGGTCTCTGTGGCCAAAGGCTTGTGAATGCGGTTCGTGAGCCGGGTACCAGGCGTTCGAAGCTCAGCTGCGACCGATTTGTGCAGCAGACCGTGTCGCGTTGTGTTATAACGTGTTGGTATGGGAGCCGGTCGTTCAGAAAGCAATAGCAAACTACTGAACGTAACACTTGCCTAGTACATCAACAGCAGCTGAAAAATTCTGGTGTTGACTGCAACATCCCATAAAGCATACACAACAAATATTTAAGTATCTCAAATGATAACTAGCCAATAAATATTCCCATATGTATGGTAAGTTACGTCTTCCTTAGGTACTTTAGTGACATTTTAAAAATTGGTTTGGTTAGTTAATTAGTTAGTCGCAGTTCCAACTTCACAGCAACGGGTCGTCCCCATTATGCTCCGTTCCTGTGCCAGTGAATATCACACAAAACGCTCCCCACTGCCCAATGTGAAAAGTGGAAAAGACAGGAGTCTCGACAAACAACAGCCCGCACAGATACACTGTGCATAATGCCGCCGCCAGAATGTCAACACACCAGTCCCCCACGAAACACCCAATTCATCTCTGATGGAATCGGCAGTCATTTTCCTATCTGGATGTTTCCTAGATGTTCACCCACACAGTCCACGAAAATACAGTTCATCACCGACGGCAGTGGCAGTCAACCAGAAGCCCAGCAGCCACGCATTTCTGCATAAGGCAAAAACCGGTCAACTCTGGGACATAGCCACCTGCCATCGCTCCGAACATGCAGTCACGTTCCAAAAAAAAACAAACTTGGGCAGATTCAAAAGCACTTCACACGAAACTCACAGCTCACAGTGTCGCGCCACGCACTCACTCAGTAGCAGGGCGACGGAACCATCAAGCCTCCTTAGTCGCCTCTTACGACATGCATGGTAGGCTACAGTGTTGCTATTCTTTGCTTCCCTTATGGGCCCCGGCAACACACGGGAGGTTTGGTATTTATAATGCTCATGTTAAACATTGCCTCAGTGAGTCATGTATTATTGATGATTTTTCATGCATTTTAATGCTTATTGTTGTTGTTCATTGTTGTCTAAGATTAGCTTCATAAGTGATGTTGGATGAAATAATGCATGAGAAGAAATAGAGAAGAAGGGTAAAATGTCAGATGGGCCTGTGTGCCCAATTCTTAATCCTTTGAAAATAAAAATTGGTTTGTTTGTTCGTTCACTTTTTCTAGATTTTGGGTTGGTTGTGCATCACTTGTTCTAGATTGTTGGTTGGTTGTGTCACTTTCTCTAGATTGTTGGTTGGTTGTGTCACTTTTTCTAGATTGTTTGTTGGTCATAAGTGACTTTTTCTAGATTGTTTGTTGGTCGTATGTCACTTTGTTTAGATTGTTGGTTGGTTGTGTTACTTTCTCTAGATTGTTGGTTGGTTGTGTGTCACTTTTTCTAGATTGTTGATTGGTTGTGTCACTTTTTCTAGATTGTGGTTGGTTGTGTCATTTTTTCAAGATTGTGGTTGGTTGTGTGTCACTTTTTCTAGATTGTGGTTGGTTGTGTATCACTTTTTCTAGATTGTAGTTGTGTATCACTTTTTTCAAGATTGTGGTTGGTTGTGTGTCACTTTTTCTAGATTGTGGTTGGTTGTGTATCACTTTTTCTAGATTGTAGTTGTGTATCACTTTTTTTCTAGATTGTGGTTGGTTGTATGTCACTCTTTCTAGATTGTGGTTGGTTGTGTGTCACTTTTTCTAGATTGTGGTTGGTTGTGTGACACTTTTTCTAGATTGTAGTTGGTTGTGTATCACTTTTTCTAGATTGTTGTTGGTTGTGTGTCACTTTTTCTAGATTGTTGGTGGCTGCATGTCACTTTTTCTAGATTATTGTTTGGTTGTATGTCACTTTTTCTAGATTGGTCTTTACTCCCGGCCCAGTACCATCTCTATATAGACTGTGCTGCCACGCTCGCCTTGACCTCTCCAGCCTCAGGAACCAGCAATATGCAAAACCAGTACTGAAACTTCACATCTGCAGGAAGGCATATTAAGCTGTCCTGGCACTGCAGCTATGAACGCAATTCACAATCCCACAAACCATGTTCTAAACACAACTGCAAGCAATATGAAAACAGACTGCCTTGTGCTAGTTTTCATACAATGGTATGAGTGCCGGTCGTTCAGAAAACAAGAGCAAACTACTGAATGTAAACTTGCCAAGAAATCACAAACAGTAAAAAATGTTGGGGTTGACAAAAATGTCCTGCAAATTACACACAACCAATATTACGATTAACTAGGTTATGATTGAGCACAGCACATGTGGACTGGTGGGGATTATGCCCATGTTTGTCATGTTTCCTCCACAGGTTTGAGGAACTTCATTGTCAACAGACTCCAACTCAACAATCAAGATTTGAATGGCATATAAATGAATTCACCCTTACATTTCCGGTGTGCTGATGCTGAGGGTCAACCCTTACACAGGTCAGTCCAACCAAAATGTTGGCGTCTTGTCCTTGACTTGGGGACGTAAATTACAAGTACCTCAGGAGTCGGAGTGGGTACGCCTGATGGTGAGGGACACTGGTAAAAGGGAAAGTCAATCCACATGCAAAAACCAGTCTGGCGCAGTAGAAGTTGTAACATGTGCATGGACTATGCTCGAGTTAAAAGTGAGCGAGGGTTAACCAAAACAAAACAAACATGAATTCAGAAGAAAAGGCTGACCATGGAAACGATGGACAGAGGGAATAACAGAGTCCATGGGAATCTTGACAAATGAAGCCCATAAACGGGCACTCTCCCACTGTTTATGCTTCATCTCGACACTGCAAGGTACAAGAGGAACATGATGAGATGAGATGAATAGAGATACTACATCCAACAACAAAAGCAAAGTCACAAAAACAGCTATGAATTTCTGGTGATGATGAATTACAAGTATGTAACAAAATGCATACAGAATCTGGGAATTAAAAAGCACCCTCTTTATTTGTGTGTAAAAGGAAATAATTAACAAATTCCCCCATAAATGATACACTGTGAATACAAGCAAATATAATAATTACATGTGCTCTGAACCGTATTTTTACAATGTAATGTAGAGAAAAGTATGTGGAAGAATCTGAGCTCACTCCACATAAAAGAGAGGAATAAAACAGCGGTAGCTGCTACACCGTTTTCCACAATTGTCACGCACTCATCCTTCACCTTCCTTCAAATTCCTATTACATTATGATCTCATTTATATTAATTTTCATATATCTATGCTGGTTTTGTTCTTGACAAAGGCAGTGACTATCAAAACATCGGACAGTTGTATTGTTTTATTCTGACTTATTTCACAGATATTTGTTTTAGTTTTCATTTAGTTATTGCATTATTTTCACATATTTTACCCCTAGATAAATTATTTTGTTTCGGTGACTGGGTTCAAGTCAGGTACGCTTATGTGTTTGCATTTATATATTGTTTCAGGCAACACTTCACCTGGAAACAAGGCTAGCCAGGTTACAAATGAGAGGATAAATAATCTCATGCTTGGACTACACACTACAATATTGTAAGAGAGTACAGCAATCAGCCTCAATGACAGCTGACCAGCACCCATGTATCACTAGAGAGCTAGCAAGGTTTTTTTTCCTCATTTGCTCACTTTGATCCTCAAGCGTAATCCACACTAGACTGATTTTTGTATGTGTGAAAGTTTTCCCTAGTACTAATGTCCCTCGCCTCTGACTTCTGAGCTACTTGTAATTTACGTCCCAAAGTCAAGAACAAGAAGTCAACATTTAAGTCCAATGACTGGTTAGGGGTTGAACCCTGTTGCCTCGCCATCAGCACACAGGAAGATTAAGAGCGAGCACTTTTATCCATTCAGCCATGCTGACCTCTGCAAGATCTTCTCTGAAGGAGTCTGGTGCGTGGCTACCATGAAGGAACCAGGTCCAGGTCATCATCGGCCACTAACTCCACCAGTCTGTACCAGAGTGAATAACTAGATACCATTGGGTTTCTTAACAACAATACACATCCATTCGTTATTGATGCCTTTATGTCCAACATAATATGATGGCTCTGCGATGATGAATCCCAGCAGGGAGAGAGATAAATTGTATGTTGAGAGAGAAAGAAAGCATATGCAGAGAGAGAAAGAATGCGTATGCAGAGAGAGAGAAAGAAAGCAAATGCAGAGAGAGAAAGAAAAGGGTGAACGGTAGAATATGAAGATGATAAAATAAAATGTATCCAGTATAGTAGATATTTATAAATCCCCAAATAGTAATCAGTAGGAAATCCTTGAGGCCACAGAAATGACCTGAGAAATAAATTCATAGAATTTACGGCACTCATAAAATATAGATCAGTAACACTCTAGACAATTTAAAAACTGAAAGTTTAAGGTACACTGAGATTTGAATTTGCCGCCAGCAACTGACGATAGAAATTCATTGAATGACCAAGTGTACAGTGACGCCTGGGAAACTAGACACCCAAAATAATCCTGCAATGAAGCACTGTCATTAACTGGAAGCAGTAGCTTTAAACCCCCATGTGACTATAGCCTTCCTATTTTTATATTGTCTAGTATGTATTTTGATTTCTTTACTTCTCGGATTGATGATAAATACTTGTGAATTTATTTCTCATAAATTCATGTAAATCATTTAGTGTTTCTTAACAATTCAGACACAGAACTGCTTGAGCTATACAAAGAGTTCACAGATTTGCAACTTTGCTGAAGATGTTAGCTCCCAGAGAAAAGAAACAACAGCAACCCCACAAAAAGCAATAAACAATGGCAAATTAAAAAACATAACAAAAGCATTCTAGGAATGTAAATAATCAAATAAATTAACTACAAAGTCATGTGAACTGTCATCAATCACCCAAATAAGTGAAAGGTGTACAGAAAATATGAATTCCCAAGTTCATAGCTTAGATACCTGTTGCAGTTTATGTTAACAAAACCACTTCATAACATTAACATCATCATCATCATCATCAATGTCTTGCCGGTTGGCATGGGCGATCATGCCTTTCCACAAATTGCGATCAATTCATGTGTTGACTCCCTTCCATGCCTTACATAAGACTGTCAAGAATTCTCTCACACTGTATTTCTCTATCTCTCTGGCTGCAAATCTTCCAGTTGTTACATGTTCCAGTTTTTGTCTTCAATGACTGCCTCTTTCTGATGTTTGTGATACGTTGTCTTTGCGACTCAGCTTCCCTCAGTATGTCCAGGCTGCTCATTTTTGCTGTCCAATTAATTTTCAGCATTCTTAAATAAATTCACACCTCCAAGGCTTCCATGGATTTTCCCACCTGTTTACTAATTTTCTGGGATTCGCAGCCATATGTTAAAATTGGTTCTATGTAACATGAAAGAACTCTTTTTCAAACTTTCAAGGACAGTGTCTTATTGCACAAAATATCTTTCATTTGATAGAATGCAGTGTTTGCTTGTCCTATTCTGTTCTTTATCTCAGTGATGTATCTTACATCTGATGTTATTCATGTGCCCAGATATCTGAATTTCTGCACTTGCCCCAAAATAACATCATTAATGTAAAGACATAAAAACAATGAGTACTCCTCTATCAAGAAGAATGTAAATGTGATTTGAAATTCTAAGTTCATGGAATAGTACCACCAATTCCATGCCACACTACCATGCTGTCCCGCATCTTCTCTCTAGGTCTTCTACTTTCTGTCTTCTCTTGCTGTTGTCATGACATTTTATAGTTCCATCATCATCATGTGCCATGCTGGTAAACAAGGGAAGTCATGTTTCACCACCTCACACGAAAGCCAGAGTCGTGGATCAGCTCTGTGTTTTTGTCTCGATTATGTCATGTGGGCAAGCCATCTATATATTTGCCTCTCTGTCTTCCCCGTGTTCTTTCCCCCTCAATCTTGCCAGTTTACCCTTTCACATAACACGTCCAAAGAATGTTGACTATTTAATACAGATATCCCCAGCATCAATTATAATAAAATCTCATGTATCATACGCACAATTTTTGTCTGAACAGGTGTACTAGAATGAAGATAATGGCAATGTTTATTATGTAAACACAGAAGCCACCAACAGTATGTTGCACGATTTATTGCCTGGCATATTTCACTGCATCTCTTCAGGTGCATACTGCAGAGTTATATATCATATATATATATATATCATGAAGTGAGTAACACTTAAGATGAAACAATTAAAACACATAGTCAGTCCACATTGAAACAATACCCGTGACTCATCTCAATTCTTCTATAGAACCAATCGACCTAAGTAACTTCTGTATATCTTTTATGTAGTTGTACCAGTGCCTGTATTGTTTGTGTGCTGATGAAGGCTCTAGCTGCAATGACCACTTTGTCACTTGTGATTGTGTTCTAGTAAAGCTGACCTTTCCTCTTCTTGTTCTCATTGATTTACTCATTCTATAGAACCTCATCTCTGCAGCCTCGAAGTAACATCTCACAGATCCAATCCATAATTCATACCCATATATTATGCTTGGACACACTGACAGTGTTCATTGAGTCGCTAAGGAAACATGTCCTAGTGAATGTCTGTGTCTCAAGCCATGTTATTGCTTTACTTACTGCCATGACTTCCATAGTCAGGCTACTTGTGGTTTCAGTGAAAGCACCAGAGTCCTCCTTCACAATTCTCCCTCCGGCCCGAGCTGTAATGTTTCCTTAGCTGCATGTTTCCTTAGCGACTCAATGAACATGACCAAGAGGATAGAGGAGGGGTTGATCCGAAGAGAATGGTTGCTGCCTCTGGAGCGGTCTCGGCTGACAAAGATTAGTTTCATCTTCGTGCCAGGGCATGCAGGAGTACAAGGAACTGAGCGGGCTGACAAGCTCGCAGGTGAGGTTACTGTGGAGGGCGGACGCGCTATGGACCAGGCTGACATTCTGAAAGCTCTATGAGAAGTAAGACTCTTGCGTGAACCAAGTGATGACTGTGAATCTACAACCATGGCCAGACTGCGAGAACAGCAAATTAAAAGAGGGGTGGCCAAACAAGAACACTATACAGGAAGCCAAAGAAGATTGATAAACCAACACAGAACTGGCGTCGTTAGCTGCTACACGTTGCGGGATTTGCTGAGGAGGGGATCCGAGCACTTATGGACTGAATGGTTCGATGTGCAATGAGGATGATCTGTCGACTAACTAACTAACACTGACAGTGTTCTCTCATTCATTTTTAGTATATTGTCTTATCTGCCATCTCGTTTTTCATTGTAAATATGTTTTCATAAACAAATCAAAAACATTTTATGATTTCATTAACATACAATGACTGTAACAATCTGTACTTATATAGAATCATGCCAGAAAAACAAGTGAGAGAGTTGAACAAGCTATAAAACCCTTATTCTTTCTTCTTGTCCTTATTCCTCCTCTCGTGTTCTATTTTCAGTTTTCCTGTTGTGACCATGAGCTGTGCAGAGGTTATAATCCACATCATCTGTGGACAAGACAACAAATCAAACTTCAGTCAACATTTGTAGAATTGGAAAATATTAATGAAAGGATAAACAAAATCAGTTGCATATCCATTACAGGATGTCTCAGTCAATTTCAGCATTTTTTTGGGGTGTGTTTTGGATTTCTTGGTAAGTTTACGTTCGGTAGTTTGCCATTGCTTTCTGAACGACCGGCCTTCATACCACTGTATGGAAACCAATGCAAGGCGGTCTGACCCGTAGTTGTGTTTTGAATGTGGTATGCAGAATTGCGAATAGTCGCAACCCCTTCACCACATCGCTGGCATAAGGATTAAACACAAAATGAATTCCCTTCTCTACTTGGAATAATAAAAAAATGTAACAGAAGATAAATTAATTTAATACCTAAATAAGGTTATAAATGAATTAAGGATAAAATTCATTTATCTTCTACACAGCTGTCATAGTTGTATGATAAGACAAATTTGCTATATGATAATAAAGAGACATTGCTGCTTGTTATAGAACATGCTAGAAGGAAAATAGAAAGAAGCATATGAGATCATGACCTACTTTCAATCAGATAGCGGTGGGAACGATTAGTAGTATGACTTTTCACTGGCAGTTAAACGAGGGTACAGAGTGCGTATAGGAATGTCCTAAGTGCAGTGATGTCGGTTCTTAGCTCAACTCAACTCAACTCAAATTGAAAGAAACATGCAAAAGGAAGAGAATGTTAAATGTTTGTAGACAACATCAACAGAAGGACTGGAAGAAGCCTGTACTGATTCACCATGAAGACACATAAGAGAAGGATGCTAGACGTTCATGTCAGCAGATCTAGAATGTGAAGATGGCATTTTATGATAGAAATAATGACATGGGGGAGGAGTAGATTTATAGTGTCTGCCTGTCTCAAACAAAATGGTTAACAGATCCTAGGCAGTTTGAAATTACTACCAAAATAAAATTTCTAAATTATTATTATTATTACCAAGAACTAGACCAACTACTATTAGATTAATCATCTTTAGACTGTCTGCTTGTCTTGCTAACATCATTGTCTTTGCTCGAACTATGCCTAGATTCGCCCACCCGTTACTTTAACCCCAAAAGAAATGTAAAGAATAGTAACACTGTAGACTTCCTGTGCAGGTCATAAAAGGCAAATAAAGGTTGTCTGAGTCTGGCCATCTCACACCATAGAACAAAAACCAGTTAACATCCAACAAACCACAAACTGGTGTACAAAGGGCTTGGCATGTGTGGTTGTTGGCCTTTACACCACCAGCAGTCTCAAGAGCACAAGAAGAAAAATGCCTGGAATAGACAATTCTTCTTCTTCTTCTTTTGCATTCATCCAGAGTGTTTTTTCAGATGTACTTGCGGTGTATTGTTAGCAACCTTGGGCCCCTACCCTTAGGCCAACACATCCGACTTTTGCGTGAGTTTTTGACCAGGTTAGCATTCCTGGGAGACAATTCTATCACTAACATCATTGTCTGAGTCAATTTAGCTGATATCTCATTTGGCACGTGGCCGTCTTGACAGGCGATAGTTTGTTACATTGTACTTTTAAGAAAGGCATGAATAACAACTAAAACCACTGTGGGGACCAGAGATGGAGTTATATCTCTCCAAAACACAAAGCCTGGGTTGAAATGTAGAGACCTTGTGTTGCCCATGCAGCATCATCCCTCTATCAGCCTGCCTAGTTTATTCCAGAGGAAAGGTAACACCAATACATCTGGAACAAGACAAGCTGCAAAAGCTGCAGGATCAGCAAAGCAATGCTCTAACTGTCCATCTGTTGGAGCTTTGATTCTTGCTTGTTGCGCCTGTAACCACTTTGTCACAGAGTATACTAACAAAAATGCCGGTTTCGCTTAGAAACAATATTATGAGGTGGTCTACTACTGAAGTTACTTTGCATGGGAGGCTGAATACACGGAAGTGAGTTAAGCAGTCATGTGCAGAACATAATGATTCCTTTGGTGAGCCCAGTATCAGAGTTGCATGTGTTGGTTCTATGTTGAAGGAGTTACAAATGCAATTCATAATCCCACATACATTCCAAACACAGCTGCAGGCTGATATGGAAATAGGCCACCTTGTGTGGGTTTTCATACAATGGTACGGGTGCTGGTCATTCAGAAAGCAATGGCAAATTTCTAAATGTAAAACTTGCCAATAATCACATACAGCCAAATAACGCTGGGGTTGACTGCTAGTCCTGTAAAGGATATGCAACTAAATGTGCTGGTTCTGCACTTATGGAAGCTTCCTTGGATGGCGGAGAATGTCCATGGTTGTCCAGTATCAGAGCATCATGTGTTGGCTCTGCACTTATGGCAGCCTCCTAGGAAAGTGGGAAATGCCCATGGTCTGCCCCTGCCTTCCCTTGAGGGCTAACCAGCATATATGCGGCTGTCCTTGACGGCCCAGTTGGTGTGTCACCAGTGGATAGAAAGACACAGATAATGTTAACACTTTTTGACTGAAAAGCCCCACAAAACAACCTGGAAGGCTAACCGGGTCAACAAACGGCCACAGAAGTTGGATGTTTTAGCTGAAAAGCACAAATATTGCAGCTCTGCTGTAAACTGACTCAACACAGTTACGTCCCAAACAAAAATACCGGCGGAATGACGACGATGAAGAAAATAGTTGACGGCAAGAAAAACAGAGGAAGTCATGAAACTATCTCATCATAGAGGTATCCAAGAACATGGAGGTTCAAACTCAAACGGATTCTGTAAGGCAGGTATGTTACCACCCTGGCACTGAACCACTGTAAATAAATAAAAGGGGGAAAAAAGTCCTAAAGCAGGAAATGGCTATGGGTCTTTTTCTTCTTCTTTCGCTCGCTTGAAATTTGTCAATATCTGTAATGTCGTCTTTTGAATGAATGTTACTGTCTTGTTTAGTTCACTCAGTGGTCCACAGAGTGTATCATCCACTGTTGTTTCTCGAGGCCAGGAGCTCAGGGTCTGACATCTGCTAGGTCCATAGAGTGTATCTTCCACTGTTGTTTCTCTAGGCCAGGAGCTATAGATCTGTCATCTGCTAGGTCCATAGAGTGTATCTTCCACTGTTGTTTCTCTAGGCCAGGAGCTATAAATCTGTCATCTGCTAGGTCCATAGAGTGTATCTTCCACTGTTGTTTCTCTAGGCCAGGAGCTATGGGTCTGTCATCTGCTAGGTCCATAGAGTGTATCATCCACTGTTGTTTCTCTAGGCCAGGAGCTATGGGTCTGTCATCTGCTAGGTCCATAGAGTGTATCTTCTACTGTTGTTTCTCTAGGCCAGGAGCTATGGGTCTGTCATCTGCTAGGTCCATAGAGTGTATCTTCTACTGTTGTTTCTCTAGGCCAGGAGCTATGGGTCTGTCATCTGCCAGGTCCATAGAGTGTATCTTCTACTGTTGTTTCTCTAGGCCAGGAGCTATGGGTCTGTCATCTGCCAGGTCCATAGAGTGTATCTTCTACTGTTGTTTCTCTAGGCCAGGAGCTATGGGTCTGTCATCTGCCAGGTCCATAGAGTGTATCTTCTACTGTTGTTTCTCTAGGCCAGGAGCTATGGGTCTGTCATCTGCCAGGTCCATAGAGTGTATCTTCTACTGTTGTTTCTCTAGGCCAGGAGCTATGGGTCTGTCATCTGCTAGGTCCATAGAGTGTATCTTCTACTGTTGTTTCTCTAGGCCAGGAGCTATGGGTCTGTCATCTGCTAGGTCCATAGAGTGTATCTTCCACTGTTGTTTCTCTAGGCCAGGAGCTATGGGTCTGTCATCTGCTAGGTCCATAGAGTGTATCTTCCACTGTTGTTTCTCTAGGCCAGGAGCTATGGGTCTGTCATCTGCTAGGATCATCACATTTTCTAGGGCTGAGTGCATGGAGGAATAGCTGGCCAGTCTTTCCAGCCTGCGGGAAGCCCAGGAATTAAACCCTCGTTCACCCCTTGGATGAGCTTAGTACCAGAGCACTATGTGTCGGCTCTGCATGTATGGAAGCCTCCTTGAATGGCAGGGAATGCCCATGGTCTGCCCCTGCTTTCCCTTGAGGGTTGACCGTGAAGTCTTCAGCAGTTCTAACTTGATCCGCTGGGATGTGGACGGCACCATAACAGTGAAAGATCCCCGGTAAGGCCAACCTGGAAAAAATTCCCCCTAAAGTCAGATGTGTTGGCCTTATGGCACATAACCTAGCACACCGCAATTATGTCTAAAAAAAACACTCCAGATGAACGCAGAAGAAGAAACCCTCGTCCAAGAGTACCCATGCCATTGTCAGCGCAGCTTCCTAACCATTACACTAACTGTTACACTTCAACTAAACAAACTAGTATTATACTACCCACACTTACCACAATGATCAAACAGTTCATGAGCAGAGGAGCTGACCAAACTAAAGATATAAACATGCCTTTGTGGTCAAAATACTGTTGCCGAGAGAACAACCTTGGGAGAGAACATCAAGTGGTGATTAATTTACAAACACCATTGCTACACACAATCTGGCATGCCATACATACTACACTCTGTAACTAAAATACCTGATTTTGTCAGACAGAGTTGTGTACAATGAAAGTGTCATCATCATCATCATTGACTGGCATGTTCTCTACATCTTGCGATATCCAACAGCATGTATCAGTTTGTGCACTGACATCCTTCCATGCCGTAAGGTGGGTCAAGAATTTGTTCTCACTGTCAACCTCTTTCTCTCCTTCCACACATCTTTCTAGTTGCCACAATATGTGAGCATGTACATTATTGGGGGAGGTGGGGAGGACACAATATGTGACAAGCCAGCTACAAACACCGTAAACAAGGACTCTCACATCTCTGGCACTTTGAACACATGGGGAGAGACCCATAATTCTATCAGCCAATCAGCACTTGCTGGGTCATGTGGTTGGTATCACACCGGCTGCCTTCACTGCCCAAGGCATTTCCTGGTGCCAATTTCAGGCCGGGCAGACCTGGCAGCCCAGGTCAAGATTTTGAAAAATGCGCCCTGGTGTGGACTTGAATACATCTTCTTCTTTCGTTCGCTTGAAATATGTCTATAACTGCAATGTTGTCTCTTGTATGAAATTAACTGTTTTTTTTTTTAGTTCCCTCAGCGGTCCATAGAGTTTATCTTTCTCTGTCATCTCTCTAGGCCAGAAGGTTTGCCTAAATATGTTATATTTTGGACAGTCTTGGAGTATGTGCTCTGCTGTCTGCAATGCCAATCCACATGTGTGCATGGTTGATTCACAAATCTTGAATTTTGTACACATGTGGTTGCGTAATCTATTGTGTCCTGTTCTGAGGTGCAGAATAATGACTTGTTCTGGTCTGTCCATAACATGGTAGTCATCTTGAGCAGGTTTTAGTGGTTTTCTGGCTGATTTGATCATTCTTTTCTTTTGGTGGTATGTAACGGGCACATCAGGCTTCTTTTGCTCTTTCCTTAGCCAATCGATCAGCTCTGTCATTTCCGGGTAGTCCACAGGGGGATGGTATCCACTGTATGATGATCTTATGCTGACTGCTAAGTTCAGAAAGTAGTATCCTAAGTACTGGCAATTTCCCAGATAGGAGCGCCTCAAGTAATTTGAACACATGACTACTGGGTCAGAAGGCCAGCATCTAGACATTGCGATACCGTTGAGCTTTGAACACTCATTAGTACATTATGATGAACAATGTGTATTAGGACTTTGTCCAATATGACTCAGCGACTGTGTGACAGTAGACGGTACACTCACCAAACCCAATACTCCACATTGTGCCATCGGCTTCAGGCAGATTTGGGAGAGTACAAGCCTTATGCTAGTGCCAGGCAATGCAACTTAAAGACTAAATTTCATGGCAGGGCAGAGCTGACGAGGCCAAAGCGTTGGTCGGTAACTTGGTCAGTAACAGCTTTGACAGATGGCGCATTGATTTGCGCATACTTTTACTAGCAAATCTGCGCACACTTTTACTAGCAAATCAGAGCATACTTTTACTAGCAAATCAGTGCACACTTTTACTAGCAAATCAGCACATACTTTTTCTAGCAAATCAATGCACAGTAATTTGTGTTTTCACATTGCTTGATACTCTTCACAACAGACAATACACAGAAATAACTGCTAGTAAATCTTAGGACTACGGACATGTCCTGTTCTTTACCGTTGTCCCCCGCTGCTATGAGAGCCAATCAATACTGAGAACTTACTAATCCTGCTTCTTACACCAATGGGAAACATGAGGAGACTCATAAATGTATTATAATGTGAAGGTCAACTTGGCCAAATGGAAATTACCGCTCGCTCTTAAACTTCCGGTAAGTTGATGCTGAGGTAGCGGATTCAACCCCTACATTGGTCAGCTAGCCAAAAATGTTACATTGGTCAGCTAGACAAAAATGTTGACTTCTCATCCTTGACTTAGGAGCGTAAATTACAAGTAACTCAGAAATAGGAGTGTGTTCGCCTGATTGCGAGGGACACTGGTAATAGAGAAAGCTAATCCATACGAAGGGTGAGTAAAGTTGATTCCCTAGAAGTTGCAGCTACTAAAAGTAGTAGCATATGTGTGGACTATGCTCCAGTTAAAAGCGAGAGATGCCACACACAAACAATGTCTTTTAATGTTTCATGAGTGCACATATTAATGTATCAAATGCAGGTCAGAATGGTCGAAAAGGTAAGATCGCGTAATCTTGAACATCCAGTGTGCTGAACTTTAAAGGTCATATCTAGTGTCAGCACAATGTTTTAGACTAATTTCTTAGTGATCCAGCAACTTTAATATTTTGGGGAAAATCCTGTTGAAATTTCTCAATTTTGAGCTATCTCATTTTCCCCAACAAAATTGCTCCAATAGGGCAGATTAATATTTTTATGATCATATCTCTAGTGTCAGGACATTGTTTTAGACTAATTTCCTAGTGATCCAGCAACTTTTATTTTTTGAGAAAAATCCATGACCGGCCGTATGTAGAAATTTCTCAATTTTGCACTATCTCATTTTTCCCAACAAAATTGCTCCAACAGGGCAGAT
>JACEFZ010024108.1:0-67023 GCA_014155875.1 Cepaea nemoralis | reverse complement strand
TGCCTCGCTAAGTAGGGTAAAGATCTATTCCTCCATGCACCCAGGCATACAAATGTGCTCTCGCTAAGTAGGGTAAAGACCTATTCATCTGTGCATCCAGGCATACAAATGTGCTCTCACTAAGTAGGGTAAAGACCTATTCCTCCGTGCATCCAGGCATACAAATGTGCTCTCACTAAGTAGGGTAAAGACCTATTCCTCCGTGCATCCAGGCATACAAATGTGCTCTCACTAAGTAGGGTAAAGACCTATTCCTCCGTGCATCCAGGCATACAAATGTGCTCTCGCTAAGTAGGGTAAAGACCTATTCCTCCGTGCATCCAGGCATACAAATGTGCTCTCGCTAAGTAGGGTAAAGACCTATTCCTCCGTGCATCCAGGCATACAAATGTGCTCTCGCTAAGTAGGGTAAAGACCTATTCCTCCGTGCATCCAGGCATACAAATGTGCTCTCGCTAAGTAGGGTAAAGACCTATTCTTCTGTGCATCCAGGCATATAAATGTGCTCTCACTAAGTAGGGTAAAGACCTATTCCTCCGTGCATCCAGGCATACAAATGTGCTCTCACTAAGTAGGGTAAAGACCTATTCCTCCGTGCATCCAGGCATACAAATGTGGTCTCACTAAGTAGGGTGAAGACCTATTCCTCTGTGCATCCAGGCATACAAATGTGCTCTCACTAAGTAGGGTAAAGACCTATTCCTCTGTGCATCCAGGCATACAAATGTGCTCTCGCTAAGTAGGGTAAAGACCTATTCCTCCGTGCATCCAGGCATACAAATGTGCTCTCGCTAAGTAGGGTAAAGACCTATTCCTCCGTGCATCCAGGCATACAAATGTGCTCTCGCTAAGTAGGGTAAAGACCTATTCCTCCGTGCATCCAGGCATACAAATGTGCTCTCGCTAAGTAGGGTAAAGACCTATTCCTCCGTGCATCCAGGCATACAAATGTGCTCTCGCTAAGTAGGGTAAAGACCTATTCCTCCGTGCATCCAGGCATACAAATGTGCTCTCGCTAAGTAGGGTAAAGACCTATTCGTCAGTGCATCAAGGCATACAAATGTTCTGGGCCTATCACAACACAGGCTTATAGCAGGTTTCTGTTTTTTTTTTAAAAATGATTAAAGATATGAAGATATACTCACTGGCATACAAGCAAGAGGGAACTCGTACGTGGCGTAAGGATCTGCCTGGAGATTATTGATGACATTGACGAGTGGTCCCTCAGGTGACAACAAATTCTGGACACGATGAAACAGTTCCGGACTGTGCGACCTGTAGACCTGATCCAGTTGCCAGCCCTGTTTGAGGTCTTTGCCAAAGTCGAAGATTTCATGGAGGATAAATGGAAGTGCAGACTTCAGATCCTGAAATGGAGGTATTCACAAATAAATGATCAGCTACAGTTGGATTAAACTCAATGCACTCTAAACAAAGGAAGCTGATTAAACTCTATGCACTCTAGACGAGGGAAGCTGATTAAACTCAATGCACTCTAGTCGAGGGAAGTTGCAACACTGCAGTGACTAGAATGCTTGCCTGCCGGCCTGCAGATCATTTGTTCGAAATCCCATTGAGGACAAATTTATTTTTAATGAACCTGGGCTCCCATATCAATGCAGCCGATGGGTACCAGGTAATGCCCGGGGAAGTGAAGGCCACTGGTGTGATATAGAGAACTCCACCCACTGAGTGCCAGATGCTCTATACAAATATGGAGCTAGCAGCATTACCCAGTACAACTCCAGGAGTGTAAAGGGTTCATTACTTTGTACTGACGCTGGACAAGTCCATGTATGCATTACTTTGTACTGACGCTGGACAGTCCATGGATGCTCTGGTCTTCATCAGCCATCAGTATGGAGTGGATATTGTACCAGTTCTGTATTGCCCGACTGTTATGTTCGTGTTTTTTTGTGTAGCATTCTTTCTGGGCTGTACCAATCGTCACTCCCAGTGCTGTGCCAATCGTCACTCCCAGTGCTGTGCCAATCGTCACTCCCAGTGCTGTGCCAATCGTCACTCCCAGTGCTGTGCCAATCGTCACTCCCAGTGCTGTACCAATCGTCACTCCCAGTGCTGTACCAATCGTCACTCCCAGTGCTGTACCAATCGTCACTCCCAGTGCTGTACCAATCGTCACTCCCAGTGCTGTACCAATCGTCACTCCCAGTGCTGTACCAATCATCACTCCCAGTGCTGTACCAATCGTCACTCCCAGTGCTGTACCAATCGTCACTCCCAGTGCTGTACCAATCGTCACTCCCAGTGCTGTGTTTGGTTTGTTCCCGCTCTTTGAACTCAAGTGTAGTCTACACGCATGCTACTACCTCTAGTAGTTGCCAGTAATGGGGAGTGCACTGGACTGATATTTTCTTATGGATTAGCTTTCCCTATTACCAATGTCCCCTGCTATCAGGCGAACCCACTCCGACTTCTGAGGTACTTATAATTTACGTCCCGAAGTCAAGGAAGAGAAGTCAACATTTTAGGAAATACAGTTAGGTATGTGTAGCTCCTGTGTACTAAAAATGAACACAGTGTACATTCCTTACAATGAACTCCATAATGACGAACATAAATCACAGAGAGAAAAATAAGAGGAAACCCAAAAAATATATAATAATAAAATTATAAAGTAAAAATAAGTATACCACGACAACAAACGACGTTTCGATAATACAAATCTCCATCAGGGATTGAACAACACAAATAGATTTAAAGAAAGACATGAAATTATAAAATAATATTAAAACACAATTCTTTCATTGTCAAGAAGGAGGCACAAAATGTTGGCGTAAATATCTATATATATGTCGAGGAAGGCATGTCCCAACTATTACTCCCCTTGTGCCAGTGACCCCACTCTTTCCTACAACCGGAAGATTCGGAGCACCATCAAACAGTTCATACGTGACAATACTCTACCACCCAGTGCCTCTTCACTGTACATACGTGACTGCGACCTAGACAAACCTGCCTTCTATATGATGCCAAAAATACATAATCATAGCAATCCCGGATGTCCTATAGTTTCCGCCTGCTCAGGTTTGTCAGAGTTTTGAATAATATCCCTAAGGTGTTCCCTAAATGGCTCGGTTAGGTGTCTACCACTGTCCAATATACTTCATGTTACATCGTTTGCAAATTATAACATATATTAGGTTGTAGGATATGCATGTAAATGAGTCTTTCACGGGGAAGGTGCCTAAGGGAATTGTAATAACCGGTGTCTGAATAACTTGTGGGCATATCTTCTGGTGAAATTTAGAAGTACCCACAAACACAGCAGGTTCCTACTAAAGGGCTTTGTTTGCTTGTTTTAATTTCATGTATCTTGAACATACAGAAACATGGTTTTTACCTTGGAGCTGGATGTTTTGAGAATCTCTTCCATAAGGATGCATCTCTGCAGCAGTGGCATGCCTTGCGATGCCTTCAAGCTTTCCTGTTGATCAAACATAGTTACTGTTACTGGCACCTGGTTGCCTTGACAGACAATAATTTGTTACATTGTGCTTCAAAAACAGGCACAACTACAACCCATGGTGGGGACCAGTGATGGAGTTAACCTCTCCATAGCAAAAGACCCCGACTGAATTTTAGAGACTTGCCCATGCAGCATGATCTCTGCCTCAGTCTGTCTAGTTTATTCCAGAAGAAAGGTAACACAAATACAAATAGACAAGCTGTAGAAACTGCAGGATCAGCAAAGCAATGCTCTGCCTGCCTGTCGGAGCTTCCATCCTAGATCAGTTGCCAACCAAGGCTTAGGGCATAGTCTGCCCTGCCATGACATTTAGTCTTTAGAATGTATTTCCTAGCACTAGAATAAGGTTTGTACACTTCCCATGGCACTCCTCTGCTTAAAGCCCATGGCACAATGTGTTGTTTTTGGTGAGTGCCACCCAACATTCGGCGCTAACAGAAAAGCAGATAGCACCATCTACTGACACTGTCATATGGTAGCTCAGTCATATCTGACTAAGGCGCAACACTCATGGCTGACAGAAAGCAGGTAGTACCGTCTACTGTCATAGAGTAGCTGTCACTTGTCAGTCACATTTGACAAAGACCTGACTGACAACTGACACGTACAAACAATAACGTTGTCATTGTTATTCATTGTTTATTATATACTTCACTTCATAAGAATGGCACTGGGTTGCTAAGCGTAGACAGCTGGAATCATCATTAACAATAAATAATTCTCTGCTGATGATATTCAATATAATTATATATCATCAGCAGAGTTGATCCGATCCAGAACCAAAGAAGTGAAAATCAAAGAACAAGATCTGTGGAGAATCATGAACGCCTACGCCAGCAGGCGTTCATGATGATTATTATTATTTATGTACATAATCCACATAATGTGATTTATTCTATTTCGCCGACAACCGTTGGTGATGAATACACAGAATGTTTACACAAAGACAAAAAATAACATACAATAACATAGTTTGAACTGTAGGCTGCCATGTTGTTGTTAGATTCACTTCCGTGCCGGCCGGCAAAGGTCTCATTAGCTGCTAGATTTTGAAAATTGGGGCCAAATTTAGCAACATTGTCATCACCATCATCATGTGTCTTGTCGATAATAATTCACGGTTTTCATCTGATTCTTGGAGTAGGTCGGCGTGGCTGCGAGGTTTAACCCACCCAGGCTTAAATTTTCTCTGGTGACGGCGTTGGGGGTTCATTCCACATATCAGTCTAGACTTAAATGTTGACTTCTCGTCCATGGCTTGAGGACGCAAATTTACAATTACAAGTACCTCAGAAGTCGGAGTGGGTTCGCCTGAAGGTAATTGGGAAGGCTAACTCTCACGCAAAATCAGTGCACCCACTAGAGGTTGCAAATAAAATCTACTCCCTTGAGGACTGTCCCATTTCTTTTCCTGTCCACCCAAAGTATTTGTTGTTGTTGTATGCATTATTTTCAGAAACCAAATTTTTACTTCTTTGCCATTCCCTGGTTCTTTTCCCTTCAATTTTGCCAGTGGTCACAAATTACTTTAGTTTATTTCTTCTCATAAAGTTCCCCCAAAATGTCGACTGTCTCCGCCTAATTTCTCTAATAAATTTACGGTTTTTATTTGCTTTTTTGTATACCTTACTCATTGGTTTTTCTGTCTGTCCATGGTATTCTTTGAATTGTCCCCATAAACCACATTTCCATAGCCATTAGATGTTTTTCAAGTTGCCTGCTCATTGTCCACGTTTTGCATCCATACAAAAGTATACGTTTTTTGTAGCACTTCAACACTCTCTCGTTGCAATTGGCATCTTTTTAGTGGCAGTATGCTTTCCATCTTGCAAAAGACTGACTACCTTCGCCATGGCGATTCTTGTTCTCTTCAAGGCATCTTCCACCAGACGTTTTAACTGTTCCGAGATAATTGTACCGATTCACTTGTTTAAAAACATTCTCATTTACCCGTATATTAAATTGTGGTATTTCTTTATTCTTACTGACGACCATAATCTGTGTCTTCTTACAATTTAATTATAACTCTAGTTGTTCACTGTGTGCAACAACCGCAATTACTAGATGTTGCAGATCCTGTTCATTGTCTGCATTCAATACTGTATCATCCGCACATTTAATGTTATTGATTTTACGTCTCCCAATTGTGATTCCTCTCATATCTTCTAAATTTCTAAAATGATTTATTTATTTAAGAACCGACATCACAGCATTCGGGGTATTCCCATAAGCGCTCCCTCCCCATCCTCAGAAGCCAGCGAAGAGTTCCAACCCCAATAGTACCAGTAGCAATCTGATTATATGTGCGTCTCACCTTTCCTCTAAGCGTCGAGCATCGTCCAGATCCCCTCGTTACTCCTCGCTGTCGCATTCCTGCCAGACCACGGTGATCCATTTGCTCCTCTGTGGTGTACACGAGCTCCCACAAGGCCGCAACCACGTCTGCCTTATCATGCATCAATACTCCACCAAGTTTTGCAGAGCCAGCCAATCTGTCTGCCTGTTCATTCCCCAGCACATCAGCATGCCCCTGAGAAAAGATCCAGACGATGCTTGCCATCCGTGACTTCCGAAGCGAAGCAAGCCACTCGGCACGAAGCTTGCCTGCCTCATCCTACTCAGCATGCTTTCTGAGTCAGTTACAATCACGATGTGTGTGTGTGTATCGTATTTTCCATCCAGCGGAAAGCTGTACTGACTGCCTCCACCTCCATTCTTAAGCTAGATGTTGTGGTATCATATAGGCCTACCAAGCGCTCCTGCACCAAACGTCGACCATTAGCCTTTGCCAAGAAACCCCAGGCACTACTACTACCTCTCAACACCGAACCATCTGTGTAGATAATCACATCAGCGAGCATTATCCTGAATTAGTTGCTGGATTTCCACTTCTGTGGCCCCTACTGGCCACTCCCTGCACTCCCGGTTTAATGTGATTATAACTCTGCACAAGTCTGACTGCTCCGCTGGCACTCTGACCCACTCCTCTCCTCGCCTAATGTTCTCCAAGGGGCACACCTGTCTGATCGTATCCTCCGCCTGAGCCATCCATGATTTCCTTCTTATCAGTCGCTGGCCCTTAACTGCGTCCAGCGCCTCATGCAACGGGTGATCTATGTCAGCAGCTACTCTGAGGTAATGTTTATGCCCGCAATGCGAGTGTGGACGCCCAGAAGTGGCAGTGCTTAAGTGGCATATTAGGCCACGAGAGAAATGTTATTTTCTGTGGTGACTTCAACGCTAAAGGCAGATCATGGGGAAACACTTCCTCCAATACACAAGGGGAGGAGCTAGAGACTGCACTGGAAAAACATCAACCTGGTTTGTATCAACAGTGGCTGTGTCACCAGGACAGCAAGCCGTCCAGGAGATGAGGACAGTGCTATTGATCTGGCGCTAGTTTCACCTTCACTCACTACAGTGTGTAGATGGGGTGTCATAGGACACCATGGCAGCGACCACCACCCTTGCAGCATATTGGTGGAGAAAGGTAGAACCAGGCAGCACAAGCTAAAGGTAAAGACGTTCCAGTATGACAGTACAGGGCAAGATGTGGTGAGCAAAATAAGACGTGACAAGCGCAGAACGTTTCAGGGCAGGAGAAAAAGCTGGGAGCAGCCACCGTGGTGGAGTTTCGAGGTGGAGAAGGCTTGAGTGGATAAGCGTAGTGCTGTAAGGAGATGGCAAAATGCCAAGAAGAACAGAGCTGGTCATCCTAGTCCCTGCTTGCACTTAGAAAGAGAGATGCACACAAAAGTAAGCTATTTCAAAAAACTGGTCAAGGTGGTTAAAAGCGAAAAATGGGCAGAGGTGTGTCAAAGAGTAAGCACAGACAAGTCACTGAAATTGTTCTGGCGACTACATAAAAGCATGAGTGGGGTAGTCAAGAATAAGAGCATTTCTGACTTCCAAGGTGCTGACCTCATCTGGCAGAGGACTGATGAGGACAAGGGCAAAGCCCTCTTTGAACGCTACCTTGAGCAGAGCAACCAGACAGACATGGGAGGCCGGAATCTGGCCAAGGAGGTCACCTCAGACAGATGCAAGGCCCAGAACACTTCGGATGAAGACACAGTGACAGTGAAAGAAATCAAGGCTGTGCTTCGACGATCAAAAAACAGTGCTCCAGGTCCTGATGGCATAAGATACGACGACATAAATAGGTGTACCGACAATGAGCTAGAGAAACTAGCAGACATGTACAACAACAGTATAGGGAGTGCTAGCATCAAGGAGGAATGGTTACATAGCTATCTGATTCCCTTGCCGAAGCCTGACAAAGACCACAAAAAAATTCAGGGATATCGAATTATAACCATGCAGAATACAATAGGCAAGCTGCTGGAGAAGGTAATTGCCAGGAAAATATCAAGCCAACTAGAGAGGCAAGGTGTTTTCCCACCTACCCTGGGTGGGTACCGTCCAAAAAGAGAAACCTGGACCAATGCAGCAGTCTTTGCCCATGATGTCTATGAAGGTTTCCACTCAGGCACTGAAACTGTTGCTGCAGCGATTGATCTTGAGGACGCATACAACAGAGTACCACTGGATTTTTTAATGTTTCAGCTTCTTGAACTAAACGTAAGTCCATTCCTCCTTAGTTGGATCGCTGCAGCCCTCTTCCAACGGAAAGTAGTTTTTAGATGTGGCAGTTGGACTTCGGAACCAACAACAATATATCCTGGCCTACCACAGGGATCACCATTATCTCCGGTACTGTTCAACGCCTACACAGTGAGAATCACCAGTGAGCAGATCACTGGACCTGGCAGGACATTGTCATATGCCGATGATGTTTTAGTGTATCGTCAGGGTAAGGATAGAGAGGAGGTTGCTGTGGAACTACAAACCGAACTCAATCGCATAAGTACTTGGTGTGATGAAGCTGGGGCAATGGTCAACCCAACAAAGGCAACAGTGACTTGGTTCTCGTTGAATAATCATATTGTCAACAATCCAACACCAACTGTAATGCTGTGTTCAGAGACGGTGGAAAGAACGCAGGCAATGAATTACCTGGGGATACGGTTTGATCGAAGCCTTGCTTATAATGTGCACATAGACCAGGTGATAACAAAGGCCAAGCGGGGCTTGGCAGCTATGCGGGTGATGGCGGCAGCAAACTGTGAGCAGCGCCATCTATGTCTTCTGTACGAGGGGTTGGTCATGTCTGTTTTGGAGTATGCAATGGCAATCCTGACTCTCAGCCATAAGCAGATAGAAAGGATGGAAAGGATACAGAATGAAGCTATGCGCATTATTCTTGGATGTACAAGAGATACAGCATGCAGGGCGATGCGCTACCTTCTTGATTTTCCAACCATTGAAGAGAGAATGCAAGTTTGCAGGGCACGCGCCTACCTCAGAATTAACGCAAACACACAGCATCCACTGCATAGTGAAATTAGGAAGGTGAAGGGCAGCAGTTTAAAAAGAGGACGGTCGTGGATGGGTCAAGCCGAAGACATTCTTCAACAGGTGTGTTCACTTGAGGACTTAGAACCTGGCGAGGAGTGGGTGCAAGTGCCAACAGACTTCTGCACATCCTTTTCAGTTTGCATCCAACTAGATAGAAAATGCAGACAAGAAAATCCGGCTGCTGTGGAGGCTGAAGTACAAGCGTTGATTTTCGAGAATTCGCTAGACAGTGACGCGGTCATCTACACAGATGGGTCGGTCGTCCGACATGTGAGAAGCTCATGGGCCTTTACAGCTCGGGCCGGAGGGAGAATTGTGAAGGAGGACTCTGGTGCTTTCACTGAAACCACAAGTAGCCTGACCATGGAAGTCATGGCAGTAAGTAAAGCAATAACATGGCTCGAGACACAGACATTCACTAGGGCTTGTTTCCTTAGCGACTCAATGAACATGATCAAGAGGATAGAGGAGGGGTCGATCCGAAGAGAATGGTTGCTGCCTCTGGAACGGTCTCGGCTGGCAAAGATTAGTTTCATCTTCGTGCCAGGTCATGCGGGAGTACAAGGAAATGAGCGGGCTGACAAGCTCGCAGGTGAGGCTACTGTGGAGGGCGGACGCGCCATGGACCAGGCTGACATTCTGAATGCTCTACGAGAAGTGAGACTTTTGCAAGAAACCAAGTGATGACTGTGAATCTACAACAATGGCCAGACTGCGAGAGCAGCAAATTAAAAGAGGGGTGGCCAAACAAGAACACTACGCAGGAAGCCAAAGAAGATTGATAAACCAACACAGAACTGGCGTCGTTAGCCGCTACACGCTGCGGGATTTGCTGAGGAGGGGATCCGAGCACTTATGGACTGAATGGTCCGATGTGCAACGAGGATGATCTGTCGACTAACTAACTAACTAACTAACTCTGAGGTATGCCTTATCCTGCATCACCTTGAGCCTACCAGCAACAGTCGGCAAACCAAGGATGTACCGCATACACACCACTGGGGTGTCTCTGGTGCATCTCAGAATGACCCGCATAGCCTCGTTCTGTATGCGCTCCAATCTCACCAGCTGACTCTTTGAGACAGTGAGCAGTCCTAGTCCATAATCAATCGCTGAGAGGATCAGGAGACATTGCACGCCCCTGTCACATACCTTTCAATTCTGTTGTAGCCAGTTTTCGTATGGTTAAGAGAATTCTGAACTTTCATCTTCAAAATTGGTGGTAACTTATTATAATTCATTGGACAGTCAAAATGAACAATCAGGACATATTGAGTGAGAATAAGTCGTAAAGACAACTTATAAACATCAGAAAGAGCCAGTTATCATTTTTTTTTTTTTGGATCACAATGCTGTATAAGACAAAAACCTGAACTTGAGGCAAGAGAAAGATTTGTGAAAAGAGAGATAGGGGAAGACAGCGAGAGAAAATTCTTGTCAGTTTTGTGACATGGCACTGAATGAATCACTCAAAAAACGAGAAGTAGATTGTGAGCTTTAATGAAACACGATTACAAGAAACAAATTGGACGTTGCGGCCAAAGCCTTCGTCAGCACAGAACAAACAAACACAAACCGACACAAAACTACATGAAACACACTACACTATTCTTGTGCCACGCACGGCACGGAAGGGAGTCAACACATGAATTAATCCAAGACGCCAGAAAGAAAAATAAAAAAAAAAGGGGTGTGAAGATTATTTCTGATGATCCGAAGTCTTCTGTCGTGCTTGCTTCCAGGCGGGAGGTTTTACCACTTTCCAATGTATGTCCAACCATCTAACTGTGGCTAAATATAGCCACAAGTGGCTGGGTTGCCTTACTTTTTCGAGGGTATGTATGTAAAACATCTTCATTTACTGTTACTGTTGTAATTAATACCAGGTAATCAATAATAATGGGATACAGTTATTTGTAAATGAGAAAAACTGCGGGTTATATATTAGGTAACACATATTCTCGTATCTTTAGAAATTGTTTCTTTAGTTTGTAAAACAGACACATGTTTTTATTTTTAAGTACCCATCTTCTTCTTAGTTTAGTTCAGTTCTAGTTCTAGTTAGTTTAGAGTTTAGTCACTCGATAAACTAAATAACGTTGGTTAGGAGGCCAAAACAATTAGATCTGTGAATACATAAGGGAAAATACAAAGATAATGGAAGTAAACCAAAGATATATTGACCCGATCTTCCTTTGGTTTACCTCACGTCAAGAGATGGATCATAAACATTTCATTTATCATTTGATTACCTACCCCTACCCTGTTCGTTCAACCTCAAGGAGAAGTTATATTAGGGCTCAGATTAATAATCCTGTGACCAAGTCATCCAGAAAAGCAGCTGCCAAAGGTTTTATCCTCACAACCTTATTAATTTGAAGGTGTAAACAATATAAAATGACACAAAGTACTGCAGCTTTACATAACAGATTTACGACACGTACAGGACGTTGCGAGCGATTAGCCTTCATCAGCAAACAAACACATTCACAAACACAACATATAGTCAAGGAGATCTCCTGTGACTACATCAAAAGGTGACGACAGGACGAGAAGAACAAAAGGATGAAAAAATGAAAGCAATGAAAAGAAAATGGGAATTGGAAAAAATGTTCATACTTACCTCAATTCTGATCTGTGTGTAACTCAGAATATCGCCGATGTCTTCTTTTTATACCCAACCAAGGGAGTGAGATCGAGGATGATGACGGGGTGATAGGTGTTACAGTTCAGTGAGCACATTGAAAGAAAGGGAGGGGGGCGGAGGCAGGAGGGCAGGACGGCAACCTGTGATAGTGGTCTGATAATGGTATCTGAGCAATCTCGGTGGATGTACTAATGAAGCATGAGTGGGCGCAAGAATGATGATGGTACTAACCAAAACCACATTATGCACTCATATAATTATTTTGAGGCGGGTCCTAAAGTCTGGGTGGACTGATAATCATGAGCGCACACACATAGATATACACCGCTCAACAGACATTCATACATTAGTGTACGTGGGTATATGCAAAGTATATATAAGCAGAGAGAGAGAGGGGGGAGGGAGGGAAAGAGAGAGAGGTGGGTATCGTTCCTGTGATGTGCCTCATGGGGTATGCGGAGTAGGTCAGTCTACAAATACGGGGCTTCACTCATACTGTTCCCTAAGAGTCAAGAAGGTTGATTGTTATACCATGTATTTTAGGATCAAATCACCCAGTGCTTGTGTTATTGGGGTTATATCTTCTTCTTTTCGTTCATCCGGAGTGTTTTTTCAGATGTGATTGCGGTGTGCGTTAGGCACCCTTGGGTTGAAAACCCTTAGGTCACACATCCGGCTTTCGCGTGCATTTTTGACCAGGTTAGCAATCCTGGGAGACTCTCACTTTTGTGGTACCGTCCACATCCCAGCTGGTCAAGTTCGAACAGTCGAGGACTTCGGTCATCCCTCAAGAGAAGGAAGGCACAGTCCATAGCATTTTCCGCCATCCTAGGTTGCTTCCATAGTTGCAGGGCCGACACATAGCGCCCTGATACTGGGCTCACCGAGGGAATGGTCACGTCATGCTCATGGCTGCTTTAATTCCTCACTTCAATATATTGGGCTTTTCGTTCGCCCCGGGCCGTTCCCGCACAAACCAGACAGGTCTGCAGAAGGTATTCACTCAGCGAGTTTTCGCACATGTGCTTGTCGTTGCGCCCATCAGAGCTGTTCCAGGCACGACAGACATTCGGAAAACTACCTAGTCAGAGCTGTTCCGAACAAGAGCGGCATTCGGAAACTAGGTAGTCAGAGCTGTTCCTAGCACGGGAGACATTCGGACGAGACATTTCACTCGGACGTAAATGCGTAGTGTCAATTTTTAGTTTGCCACCCGTAGGACGACACTTCCGGCGGGCATTTTTTAGTGAGGTTAGCCTTCCTCTGGTTTCGAGACACGTTAGACTGTTGTAATGTCACCCACATCTCAGCTGGTCAAGATAGAACGATCAACGATATCGTGGTCTGCCCTCAAGGGAAGGCAGGGGCAGACCATGGGCATTATCTCGCTATCCAAGGAGGCTTCCATAATTGCAGAGCCGGCACATATTGCTCTGAGACTGGGCTCACCCAAGGAGTTTCCACGTCCTGCTCATGGCTGCTTTAGTTCCTCACTTCCATGTGTTGGGCATCCCACTTGCCACTGATCGCTCAATCACACACCAGGAGCGGTCAGACTGCGAGTGACATCTACTCAGTAAGCTTTTGCTTGTGACTTCAGACCACGCAATAGGTTCGCTCGCCGTGCGTTCCATTTCGCGTTGATGAGACATTCTTCCACTTTTGTCTACACTCTCTATGAGTTAGATACAGACAGTTTCCGTAACCCTTCGACTGGGGCACTTTTCTGACTTTTTTGTACTCGCTCACGAGGTAGGCTACATGTGCTGCCGGCTCAGCACCTTAACTTCATGCAGCAGTGAACGGGAAACGGCCAGGCCCCTTCATCCGGGAATCTCTCATATCCCCCAGCTGAGAGCCTTCGAACATGTATCAGACCTGAGCATGTAGCTTGCTCAGTATCATGTTTCTATTTTCCGGTAGACGGGTATCGGCCTGGCTCTCAGATCCGAGGGTTTGTGGCTTAGAGGCGTTCAGCCACAGCCCTCGACAGTGAACCTTAAGAGTTTCCGGTAGACTGGTATCGGCCTGGCTCTCAGATCCGAGGGTTTGTGGCTTAGAGGCGTTCAGCCACAGCCCTCGACAGGGAGCCTTAAGAGTTTTGTCCGGACCAAAAACGTCTGCCTTCGTGCACCTTTTAAACTTTTGACTGTTATCCTCAGTCTATACCTGCAGAGCAGCAGATTGTGTCTCTCTTAGTCTGGTCCCTATCCCATAAGCTGTCCGATATGTAGTTTTTCATCCATCGGCAAGCAAATGGGGTCGATGGGACACGCAAGCTCCCCCACCACGTCAAGGTGGAGACACATCGGGGGAGATTGGGGTTATATAAGACCCAACCACCAGAAATATACATGGCATAGGTAGGCACAGAGAAGCAAGATTGTTGAGAGAGTGAGAAGAGCGAGAGAGAGAGAGGCAAAGAGAGAGAGAGAGAGAGACAGAGAGAGAGGGTTGGTGTAAGATTATTTTCAGAGAGAGGGAGAGAGACATATATATCTGTGCATATACAAACACATACACATATGTACTTGTGTATATGCACATGCACGCACAACCGCATATACAGTATAGTTGCTAACTAGTTGGGAGATTATTGAGTCCGGGGGAGGTAGTGATATAATTGCGGGTGCACACTATATTGTGTACGAAAGGGGTGCCAAAAGTGGTAATACGGGATGCCCCAGGTAACTACTGGTTTGGTCACTCAGAATCGGGCCGAGGGAGACAGGGTAGAAGATAATTTAGTAGAGAAAAGGACTAGTTAGAGACAGGGAGAGGATGACACCTAGGAGGATGTGGAAGCAAGAGAGTGGGGAGGGGAGGGGAAATGACTACAATTAGATGAAACTGTTGGGTGTTGAGGCCAATTTTAATTTGAAGGTGAGTGTTGGAAAGGGGTAATGATAATAAATATTTATCATTCTAGGTAGCAGTGTAATACTAGTAATGCAGACAAAGATGGGAAACAGATTGAGATATTAAAATAAGAATACAAAAGGGCAAGAGGAGCTTTTCAATAGACAATTTTTTGATGTAAAACAAAGCAAACAAATTAAACATAGCATCAAACTTACAATTTTTAACTGTTCTATGAATACAACATAACTGTTCAATGGTTGTGGCAGTTGTGTGACTACGTTGTATGAGCACAACATAATTTTCTCAATGGTTGTGACAGTTGTGTGACTTTGTTTCAGGAATGAAGCGCTATCTCGTCATTACAGGAGATGATTTTGGTTTTAGTTCAGAGAGAAATAAAGGCGTTATGGAAGCTTTCAACAAAGGTGCCATTAAAAGTGCCTCTTTATTGTTGAACTGTACTGGCACAGATGATGCTGTGTCTTTGTTCAAATCAAGTGATCTCTGTCCAGGTTAGTATATATTTAATATTTTTAACTTGGATTTGGAGCTTTGTCTTGTCTTTCAGGATTTCAGGATCCTCGCCGATGCAACGGAGTTCATGCATTGAGCTGAGTTTCTCCAGACTCAGGTTTGAGTTAGGAGGGAAACGGAGCACTTATAGGTTAAACTGTGTGCCGTGATGTTGATCCAATGACTAAACGACTAAACTGTGTTAAGATTAAAACATTGTGGGCATAAGCTCCTGGTTAGTCCATTCATAAAGCCAAAATAGGTAATCTTCTTCATTCCACTTTCAGGGGAGGTGTATTGACCTAATTATGCACCCCACAGGTGTGTCAAACCTTTGCATCCATTTTTGTCAGGTTTGCTTCCTTTGGACAGATTCCATGAAAAGGTAACAGGCTTTATCTACCCATCAGTAGGTTTTTTTTCTTTCCCAACGCTTTTGCCAGGGCAGCAGTTTTATGGCCTACTCTTGGGATTTCCAACTGCTGTGGGATGTGTTAACTTGTTACAGCTTGCGCCCTGATCTGAGAAGGTTAGGTATCTGGTCTCAGTACCCAAATGATCGGGGAGTTGTGTTATCATTAGATAACAGGGGTTCTTGGAAAAATTCACCCAGGAGGTACAAATCATCGGTAAGATGGGATATTTTTTCTGTCTGGTGCAAAAAGAAAACCCTAACCTCAACAGTTCGTGGAGACTGCCCAAGCCAGGTGGCCTTACTTCCTCAGGCTCAAGACCCTCCTGTCCTACACGCAAGGTACTAAAGGCAGTAGGTGACAGTTGACAGTGGAAGCCATGCTAGCAGTGGCTAGAACACAAGCCTGCTGGTCCGGTGGTTATGTGTCAAAATCCCATTGGAGCAGAGATTTAAAACTTGACCTGGGTATCAAGGTCAATGCCAGCCTAAAATTGGTTCTAGGAAATGATCTGGGAAGTAAAAGCAGCTGGAGATATATTGATCACATCAATATTGATGTATTAAAATATGATGCCAGCCAATATAACCAATAATCTCTAGGCATGTGAAATGGTATTGAGGTAAGTTATGTCACAAAGACACCTTATCTCAAACATCAGAAAGAAACAGTCATAATTTTTTGGCCACATTATGAGAAGACAAAATCCGGAAAGATTTGTGGAAAGAGAGATGGAGGAAGATAGAGTGAGAAAATTCTTGACAGTCTTGTGTCGTGGCACAGAAGGGAGTCAACACATGAATTGATCCACCAGTCTGCACACCAATATGCCAGACATCGGACAACAGATACTCACGCAAACCTCAGGTCCTATATGACATCACACTGATGTTGGACAACAGGATGCCTTCATCTGACATACAGGACTTCGCGTTGGAGCTCAAGCCAACGAACACAAGCAAGCAAGCACATGAATTGATCCATGCAGTCAGAGATCACAATTTGTGGAGAGGCATGATTGTACATGCCAGCTGGCAAGGCACTGGATGATGAGTAGCATAATGGTTCCAAATTGCTGTTATATGGGGTGAGCGCTCAACCTTGCAAAATATTCCATGGCTTGTGCATTCATCACTTCTGGCAGCTAAAGTCCACTCCTGGCCTTCACGTAGCAGACTTGTTTTAACTAACAGGAGAAGGGGCGGCGGCGAGTCTCTGGCGTCACACAAAACCAGAATTTTCTGGATAATTATGCACATTCTTACATGCGCAGACGTGTGTATGTGCATACATATTTAAACTCGAGCAAGACCACAGTTTACTCCAGCAAAGAAATCGTGCTGATGACGGAGGCAACCAGCCAGGAGGCGCACCACAGAAATCAGGATGTCATGCAATTACATGATGAAGTATGTCTCTTACTGCAAAACTTTATGCTGCTCGTCCTGCCATGGTGCAGTATCGAGCCCTATGCCTCGAAAGACAGTTAAATTCATACAAGAGACAACATTGCAGTTATAGACAAATTTAAAGCGAACGAAAGAATAAGAAGAGTAGCACAATGGCTAGCATGTTTGCCTGCCACTGGGTGGTCATATGTTTGGTGAGTTGCCTGGTAGTGAAAGAGATATGCCACACATAAGTGTTCATTATGTATATATTTAATGTGTGGTATACGTCTGGCAATACAGGTCTTCATTTGAATTTAACTGAGGGAAGACCAGTTGGCACAGTAAAATATCAGACGTTGGTCACATCACATGGCATCTTTAAAGGCAAATTTGGCCTCAGAAAAGATCTAGATGCTGGCCTTGTAGACATGAATGAGGTAAACTGTTGTGGGGAAATATGACCTATTTCCTTCTTTGTATAGTCCATACCATGTGGTATTAGTGATCATGTCTGTCCACAGCTTTTCTATGTGATACTGCTGTAGATATTGTGCTTTTAAAAAAAAATGCCAAGGAGCGATGAGTTAATATATATATTTTTATCTATACCTTCCAGTCCTCCTTGTTCTTTAGGTGAAAACCAAAAACGGCCACTGCAACCAACCTTCATAAGACGACTCTGGATATTTTTCACAGTCCAGTTTAATACGACGATTTCGGAAACAAAACAGTCGCTCCACAGAAAGTCCCAAACATACCTGACAACTACACATACTATTCTAAAAAGGCGGCATAATATTAGCCGTGCCATAGTGACAAGAAACCGTGTCCGACGTGGACGCCAGCTCAAGTCTAACTTCCTTTATCGTGACGTTTTCGTGCTTGCACCAAAACGTCTTGCACATTTTTCATTCTTCTTTAACTAATGCCGTGCAAATTGTGTCTTACAATCCATAGCCTGATCCAGGTATATGGCAGCCTAGTTGACATGACTGAGGTAAACTGTTGTGGGGAAAAGATGACCTATTTACTTGTATAATTTCCTTCTTCGTATAGTCCATACCATGTGGTATTAGTGATCATGTCTGTCCACAGCTTTTCTATGTGATACTGCTGTAGATTTTGTGTTTTTAAAAAAAAAAATCCAAGGCTCAGTCTGAATTGGTCTGATATATATTTCAGTGTGTTAACTTGACAGCAGATGTAAAATGTGTATAACTTTAAACATAAATTAGATGATGTCTTATGTTTTGCTTTTGTTTCTAAGAAAAATTAGTTTAACCCTGTTCAGCTTTATTTAAGCTATAGGATATTTCTTTTCCATCTTCTTCTCCTTTTCCTCCTCCTCCTCCTCCTCCTCTTCTGTTGCTGTTCCTCCTCAGTCTCCCTTTCCTTTCACTGCTGCCTATTTCTCTTCCTCCTCCTCCTTATCCTGCCATTCATAAGTTAACGTGAATACATTTCAATAAAACAACAGTAACCCTTTTCACATATCTTGAGGTATATTGGGCATTTAGTGTGAGTATATTTATATTATATTATATTATATTTATATTTATCAGTCAGGTCTTAGTCAGATATGACTGAGCTACCGTATAACAGTAGACGGTACTACCTGGCTTCTGTTAGCGCTGAACGTTGGGCGGCGCTTACCAAACCCGACACCCCACATTGTGCCAACGGCTTCGGGCGGAAGAGCGCAATTGGGAGGGTACAAGCCTTACCCTGGTGCGAGGAAATGCAAGCTAAAGACAAAATGTCATGGCAGGGCAGACCAGGCCCTAAGCCTTGGTTGGCGACTGGTCTAGGATCGAAGCTCCGACAGGCGGACAGTTAGAGCATTGCTTTGCTGATCCGGCAGCTTCTGCAGCTTGTCTTGTTCCAGATGTAGGGGTGTTACCTTTCCTCTGGAGTAAACTAGGCAGGCCGAGAGAGGGATCATGCTGCATGGGCAACACATGATCTCTATATTTTAGCCCAGGCTTTGTGCTATGGAGAGGCAATAACTCCATCCCTGGTCTTAACTGGTCTCGGAATCAAAGCGAGAGGCAACTGTTACGGGTTATAAGTCCTTGTCAGTTGGCGTAGACATGGGGCGCCACGCGTTGCATCTGACGGTGGGAGACACCTATAGGTGTCACTGATCAGCTACCGCCCGCCTCAAGCTGGGCAGCCCCCAGCCAATTGGGTGCTGATCCGCCACAGCCTGCCTGCTTCAATGGGTGCTTGGGGCTAGGACAAAATCTGAATCGCAGGCTGTAAAACCAATGCACCAGGTACAAACAAAAATAAAAATAGAAACCTCAAGCTACGGCTTGCAACCTGGAACGTGAGAACCATGTGTCCAGGATTTTCAACTGACTTGACCAATATTGACGATGTGAGAAAAACGGCTGTGATTGATGCCGAACTCAATCGTCTAAACATTGATATTGCTGGCCTGCAAGAGACTCGCCTCGCTGAGGAAGGGTCACTCAGGGAAAACAACTACACCTTTTTCTGGAAGGGTAGAGGGCAGGCAGAAAAAAGGCAACACGGTGTGGGCTTTGCAGTGAAGAATTCGCTACTGGGAATGATTGAAATTCCAGCAGGAGGAAATGAAAGACTATTATCCCTGCGCTTGGCAACCTCTTGTGGGTTTGCCACCATTATTACTGCATATGCACCGACACTCGATTCCTCTGATGATGTGAAGGATTCGTTCTATGAGGAGTTAGACTCCGTGATCAAGGCAGTTCCAAAATCTGACTACATTTATATGCTCGGTGATTTCAATGCTCGTGTGGGCAAGGACTCGAGTTCATGGCCAGTGTGCCTTGGAAAATACAACATCGGTCGCATGAATGAAAATGGGCAAAGGCTGCTGGAGCATTGCACCAGTAATGACCTATGTATTACAAACTCCTTTTTTAAAACAAAGAGATGCATAAGGTCACATGGAAACATCCAAGATCCGGCCATTGGCACCAGCTGGACTTCATCATCACACGGAGACAACATCTGAACCATATATCATTGACTCGTAGTTACCACAGTGCTGACTGTGATACGGATCATTCTTTGGTTGTTGCAAGGGTTAGACTGAGACCAAAGAGAATCTACACAGCTAAACACAAATCTAGCCTCAGGATTAATATTATTAACACTCATGATCCTGAAAAGTGCTTTCAGTTTCAACAGCAACTTGAAGACGCTTTCACTGATACACCAGAAAATTGTACAGTAAATGAAAAGTGGGGTCAAATTAAGGAAACTCTTTGTAAAACTGCCGTAGGGGTTTACGGCACTGTGGATCATAAGAGGCAGGACTGGTTTGCGGCCAACAGCGAGACTCTGCAGCCCTTGATTGATAAGAAGAAGAAAGCTCTCTTAAGAAACAAGGAAAGACCAACGCGTAACACTCTGAGTGAGCTTAGGCAAGCTAGGAAGGATGTGCAAAAGGCTGCCAGGCAGTGTGCAAATGATTATTGGATCAAGTTATGTGAGTCCATTCAAATTGCAAGTGATAAGGGAGACATAAGAAGCATGTATGAAGGAATAAAGAAAGCCTGCGGTCCAGTGATCAAAAGAAGTGCACCATTGAAAACCTTGACTGGAGAAATCATCACTGATAAGAAACAGCAGATGGACAGATGGGTAGAGCACTATTTGGAGCTTTACTCAAGTGAGACCAAAACTAGCGGATGATGCCCTCAATGCCATAGAGGCTCTACCAACTCTTGACCACCTGGACACACTTCCCACCATAACAGAAGTTAAGTGTGCTATAAATGAACTTGCATCTGGCAAGGCTCCAGGTAAGGATGGGATTCCAATAGAGGTTATCAGGAGTGGGCAAGACACACTCACTATACAGATCCACCAGCTAATAGAGCTATGCTGGCGTGAAGGGCAAGTCCCACAGGATTTCAAAGATTCAAGCATCATAACACTGTACAAGAACAAGGGCGATCGGAGCGACTGCAACAACTATAGGGGTATCTCACTTCTGTGTATTGTTGGAAAAGTATTTGCCAGAATTGTTCTGCGCAGACTTCAAGTCCTAGGAGATCAAGTCTACCCCGAATCACAGTGTGGCTTTCGACAGAACCGGTCTACCACTGATATGATATTCTCATTGCGACAAATGCAAGAAAAATGCCGTGAACAGAATCAACCACTGTTTATTGCCTTCATCGACCTCACAAAGGCATTTGATTTGGTCAGTCGTGAGGGTCTGTTCAAGGCACTAAAGAAGATTGGCTGCCCACCAACTCTTCTGTCCATTGTGGAATCGTTCCACACAGGCATGAAGGGTATAATCAAGTTTGATGGTGCAACTTCTGAAGAGTTTGAAATCAAGAGTGGAGTTAAGCAAGGTTGTGTACTAGCTCCCACCCTCTTTGGAATATACTTTTCACTTCTACTGAAATATGCATTTCATGATCAGGATGGTGGTATATACATTCACTCACGCTCAGATGGCGGCCTCTACAATGCTCAGAGATTGAAGGCTAAGACCAAAATTAGGAGGGTACTGATCAGAGAGTTGCTTTTTGCAGATGATGCTGCAGTTACGACCCACTCTGAGGAAGAATTGCAATGTCTACTATCTGCATTCTCCAATGCTTGTTCTGAATTTGGTTTAACAATTAGCAAAAAGAAGACACAGATTATGTCACAAGGTGCACATGGGGTACCATCAATCTTTATTGACGACGCCGAACTAGAGATAGTAGACCATTTTACATATCTAGGATCAGTGGTAAATAGCAAATTATCCCTAGATCAGGAAATCAACATCCGGATTGGTAAGGCAGCAACAACAATGAACAGGTTAAGAAAAAGAGTCTGGGAGAACAGGAAGCTTACTGCCAAAACAAAAGTCCTTGTCTATCAAGCCTGTGTCCTTAGTACTCTTCTCTATGGCAGTGAAACCTGGACAACTTACTCACACCAAGAGAACAACTTAAACCGCTTTCATATGCGGTGTCTGCGAAGAATTCTTGGTATTAAGTGGCAAGACAAAATCACAAATACTGAAGTATTGGAAAGATCAGGTTGTGTGACAGTTTATTCCATGCTCAGTCTTCGTAGACTTAGATGGATAGGACATCTTAGGAGGATGGATGATGGTAGAATACCAAAGGATATCTTTTTTGGTGAATTACAGATGGGTAAGAGATCTCAGGGTCGGCCTCTACTACGATACAAAGATGTGTGTAAGCGGGACATGATTGATACAGGCATTGATAATGCACATTGGGAGCAAGTCGCCGCTGAACGTGTTGCATGGAGGGCAAATATCAGAAATGGAATAAAGTCAAAGGAGAAAATTATTGCAGAAAAGTCACACACCAAGCGTTTGAGACGTAAGGTGGTGCATGATGGTGGAAATGACCACGTGTTCACATGCACCCACTGTGAACGGACATTTACAGCGCAAATTGGCCTTATCAGTCACACTCGCTACCGCCATAGTTAAAGTTATTATGCCTTTTTAAAGCACAAACTATCGTCTGTCAAGACGGCAAGGTGCCAATGATTTATAATTTATAATGTATATAACTTCACACTTGTTATAGCATCATTGAAAGCTGCAAAGTCATCAAGGATAAAATAGAAGACATACATATGTGACATTAAGAGCCCAAATTTAATCAGCTTGAGAAACAGGTTAAATATTTATTTTCCCTGATCTGTAGGACTGCATCTAAAACATAACTAAAGGGAGACCACTCTCATCGACTATTTACATAACACTCAGTAATTGCCTGGATATTTCATGGCATGCTGGGAACTAGGGTACTTTTAGAGGAAGGCAAGATTGATTTGATAGAGGTACTGCTTTGATATGTGTGTGTGTGCATGCGCGCGTGTGCTCTTTTGCATGTATCTGTGAATGAGTCAGGAATGTAGTTGGTGAGTAAGTTAATATTGGGTTCATTACTAAGTAAAATTTGCTTGCATCATCAAACAGTGAGTGTGTGAAAATATGAGGTTAGCAAACTTCTTCTTCTTGGTTCTTCTTTCAAGGTGAGTGTGTCACACCCACTTATGCACCTCAAAGGTCGGTGTGCCCACCTTAGGCATGCATGTGTGTAAGGTTAAACAGATTCCATACAAGATAATGGGCTCTATCTATGGATAAGTTTTCTTTGATAACAGTTTCGCTAGGGCGTTACGGCTTACTCTTTGTGATCTCCAACTACCATGTCATGAAAATTTTTTTTCAGTTGCACATGTGACCTCATGTTTTATATTTTATCATATCTGAAAAGCCTAGATATTTGATCTAACTACCCAAGAAATCGCCGGCTCTTTGGCAAAGGGGTTACGGATGCAGTTCGTAATCCCACATACCACGTTTGAAACGCCGCTGTGGGTGATATGGCAGCAACCGCCTTGCGTTGGGTTTTTCTTATAAAATGGTGTGTGTGCCAGTCGTTCAAAAAGCAATGGCAAACTACTGAATGTAAACTTGCCAAGAGATCAGAAACAGCCAAAAAATGCTGGCGTTGACTGTGATGTCCTGTACAGGATATGCAACTAACTTTTTTAAACCAAGAAATCAGGGGGATGTGTGATGATATTGGATACCAGTGGTTCTTGGAAAAACTCATCCCTATACTGAAATTGAACCCTGTACCTTATGAGTCTGTGGTGAACATCAAAGCTTCTCAGCCACAGTTCCTCCCAGATTAGTAAACATTGTACATGAACTCTTCATGGTCAGAAGGTGAATTTTTGGAGCCAGTATTTCCCAGCATTCACGACAAGAGGCCAGTTATCACGGGCTGTAACTTTTGAGAAATATATTATTTCATAACACCGCAAGGTACTTTAGGCAGTAATGACAGTTGACAGAGGGATTAATTACATACACATCAGTTCTCCTAGTTATTATTTTACTTATCCGAGAAGTTTAGGTATCTGATCCATAACCTAGAATCAGGGTAGGGTACACAATCATGGGGTTTATGAAATTCGTGTAAACATCCACACTGTGAATCATAGCCAGTCAGCTTGAGTCACCGAGGTGGACATCCTACCTGTAAGCCACCCTGCCTTTTGTTTTAGTCAACATTCTATAAATTAATGAGACTAGTATTAGAACAATGGTACACCAAGTCATGAATTTGTTACTTGACAGATCATTCTCACTGCACAGTGGACCAATCAGTTAGTTGACAGATCATTCTCACTGCACAGTGGACCAATCAGTTAGTTGACAGATCATTCTCACTGCACAGTGGACCAATCAGTTAGTTGACAGATCATTGTCACTGCACAGTGGACCAATCACTTAGCTGACAGATCTTTCTCACTGCACAGTGGACCAATCAGTTAGTTGACAGATCATTCTCACTGCACAGTGGACCAATCAATTAGTTTAGAGATCATTCTCACTGCACAGTGGACCAATCAGTTAGTTGACAGATCATTCTCACTGCACAGTGAACCAATCAGTTAATTGACAGATCATTCTCACTGCACAGTGGACCAATCAGTTAGTTGACAGATCATTGTCACTGCACAGTGGACCAATCACTTAGTTGACAGATCATTGTCACTGCACAGTGGACCAATCAGTTAGTTGACAGATCATTGTCACTGCACAGTGGACCAATCAGTTAGTTGACAGATAATTGTCACTGCACAGTGGACCAATCAGTTAGTTGACAGATCATTGTCACTGCACAGTGGACCAATCAGTTAGTTGACAGATCATTGTCACTGCACAGTGGACTAATCAGTTAGTTGACAGATCATTGTCACTGCAGAGTGGACCAATCACTTAGTTGACAGATCATTGTCACTGCACAGTGGACCAATCAGTTAGTTGACAGATCATTGTCACTGCACAGTGGACCAATCAGTTAGTTGACAAATCATTGTCATTGCACAGTGGACCAATCAGTTAGTTGACAGATCATTGTCACTGCACAGTGGACCAATCAGTTAGTTGACAGATCATTGTCACTGCACAGTGGACTAATCAGTTAGTTGACAGATCATTGTCACTACACAGTGGACCAATCAGTTAGTTGACAGATCATACTCACTGCACAGTGGACCAATCAGTTAGTTGAGAGATCATTCTCACTGCACAGTGGACTAATCAGTCCATAAGTGCTCTGATCCCCTCCTTGGTATCTCCTTCAGTGTGTGTTGCCTGACAACGCCAGTTGTTTTGGTTGACTACTGGTCTTTGGCCGGTTGTATAGCACTCTTGTCTGGCTTCACCCTTTTTGATTTGATGTTCAGTCTGGTCAAGGTCACATACAGCATGAAAAAATAGTACATAACCCAATGTTAATTTATATACTTATTTTCTGCCGCCTTTTACAATTATTTGAATAGATTTACATCAGGCATGGCCGAATAGATAAGAGCGCACGTTTTTTAACTTCAGCTGTGCTGATGGTGAGGTAGCGGATTCAACACCTACACCGGTCTGTTGGACGAAAATGTTGACTTCTTGTCTTTGACTTGAGGATGTAAATTACAAGTACCTCAGAAATCGGAGTGGGTTCACATGATGGCAAGGGACAATAATTGGGAAATCTAACCCACACACAAAAATCAGTCCAGTGCACTAGAAGTAGTAGCAAGTGTATGGACTACGACTGAGGTCAAAGCGAGCGAATGCAACAACAACAACAACAACAACAACAAAACATGCACTTGATGTCCACCAATGATTGTTTCTTTCATGCAGGTACGGCAGGAGATTGAAGCCCAGATCCAAAGATACAAAGAGCTCCTTGGAGATGTCCCAGTTTATGTGGACGGACACCAGCATATTCACATTGAGCCAGGTGGGATAATGTTGTTTGTGTGAATTTGTTATTCAACACCTTCGTTACAGCACTGTGGGCATGCCGACATGTGCTCCCTCTCCTTCAGAAGATGTTGAGAGTATAGATCCAGGGTCAGTACAAAGTAAAGGATCTTTTAACATGCCTTGTGGTGTGTAGGGTGTATGGTGCTCGCCCCATATTTGTATAGACCACTGAACAGTTTCGATGGGTGATGTGGTCGATATCATGCATGACATTTCCTGGTACCTATTTAAAGCTGGGCTGACCTTGGAGCCCATGTCAGTTGTTAAAAAATCCAGTTCGATGACGATTGAAATGCTTGATGACTACGCCAACAGATAAGTTAGCGGCAGAGGTGTTTCCAAGGCACCAGGGCCAGGTTATATACTGGCCAAGACCTATTGACGCGTCCTTGTCGAGGGTCCTGGCTAAAATGAGTATTATCGCTGATTTCTCCGAAGTCAGTCAGGGGCTGCCTGTACGGCGAGGAACCACCAGTCTGCACACCAATAAGCCAGACATGGGACAATGGATACTCACGCAAACCTCAGGTCCTGTATGACATCACACTGATGTTGGACAACAGGATGCCTTCATCCGACATACATCCCAGACTGGTGATCATGTGAGATGATAAACTATATTCACCCATAACTTAGCGACAACAGGCAAACTTAATGAGAAGAGAGCAAGGGAAAGACAAAGAGATGAATATCTGGATGGCCTTGCCACATTGCATAATCGAGACAAGATCACAGAACCGATCCACGACTGTTGATCGTGTGAGATGGCCAACCATGACCATCCACATTAATCTACGTAGCACATGATGTTGATGATTTAACAAAATATTTTGACCTGTTGTGACCTTTGCATAAAAATGTCTACAATAGCAACCAAGTTCCTTCAGCGCTGCAGTTCTTTAAAATGCTGCTTTTATTTTGTTTTTGTGAAGACAGGTGTTGTAGATGTGTTTGCAGATTGTCTTAACCATCACAACATCCAGATAACCAGGTACCCTGTTGAAATCAACATGGCCGACAAACCATGGGTGAATCCAGAGTACACTCCCCTGTTTTTCTCCATGATTGCCAAGGCTGCAATGGCAGCACCTGTCCTTGAGAAACACAACATCAGGTAAGTAATTTGTTTTTGGCATGTAGTTTACATATGTAGGTGTCTCTTGCTTAGGGGTTAGTAAAACACAGTTTAACAATTCCCCATCATACTGAGTCCAGGGTTCAAAATCAACTGCAGGCAATGTTTAAGCAGATTGCTTTGCTTCGATTTCGATGGTTTTAAGCATCTGCCATTCAGAAAGCAATGGTAAACTACTCAACATATCACAGCCAGCTTATAAATAGTGGGGTTGATTGCAATATCCTGTAAAAGACATGCAACTAACTTTTTGAGTGAGTGAGTCTATATTTAATCACACCTTTCAGCCATCTTCTCATGCTTCTTCTTCATGTGGTTAGTCATTGACATTATAACACTGGGTCTCAGACTTGTTGAGCTGCCATCCTTCTGACCTCTGAAGCCACAATACTAGCAACCCCACACATACACACAGACATAAGTCCTCTCAAAGTCTACTCCAAATACAGCATCTTACCATTTGCTGGATCTCCCACTTTGGGGGCCACTAATGTAAATTATAACATTGATAATAAATAAATAATATGAGGATAAAAATAGAGCTTTCAAAATGTGGATTGATTGGTTGGTTGGTTTTGTTGCTTGTTGGTTGGATGGCTCGTTGGTTGGTTTGTTTGTTGGATGGTTGGTTGATAATTCTCTGGAAGGCTGAGGTTTAACTCATAGCCATCATCATCACCACCATTATCATCATCCCTACTATCACCATTGTCACACTACTATTATCTTTATCATCACCACCATCATCATATTCACCATCATCACCACCACCACTACCATTATCATCATTGCATTTATTATCATCATCATATTTATAACCGAATAGTGGTAATGAAAGAATTTGTGAATACTTCTTCCACAGAACAACAGATAGCTTTGCTGGTCTGTCTACAATGGGAGCAGACATGACTGCAGACAGACTAAAACAGATCATTTTAGAAGCATTTGTCGACGCCGAAACAAAGGTGTCCACACGACCAGAGGAGCGACATCGTGACTATGTAACATGTGAGCTGATGACCCATCCAGGGTATCCGACAGGCCGGGATTATGGTGGGTTCTGCTGGGGATCTGATGATTTCGGATGTTCTCAAGACCGTGTCCATGAGATACAAGTCCTCAGTAGCGTAGAGATGTTGAATTTTTATAAGCAAAATAATATCGAGGTAGTGTCACACAAAATTTTGTTGACATGAGTAACTGTGAGACCTAGACATAACAGGTTGTGACATATTTATTGCGTTTATTTGTGATAACTCATTCATAATCGGTACAATTATCTCGGAGCAGTCATAACATCTGATGGGAGATGCCTTGAAGAGATTAGAACAAGAATCGTCATCAACATGGCCAACAAACAAGATGAAAAACATTCTGACCAATAAAAAGATGTCAGTTAAAACGAGAAAAAGAGTATTGAGGGGATACATAGAGCCTGTTCTTTTGTATGGATGTGAAACTTGGACAACGAGCAGTCAGGCTGAAAAACATCTGATGGCTGCAGAAATGTGGTTTCTGAGGAAAATGCAAAGAATACCAAGGACAGACAGAAAAACCAATGACCAAGACCTACAGGAGGCATATGAAAATCGTAAATTGATTAGAGAAATTAGACGTAGACAGTCAAAAGTTTTGGACATATGAGAAGAAATGGATTGGAGAACTTAGTGACAACTGGCAAGATCGAAGGGAACAGACCAAGAGGAAGACTGAGAGGAAAATACCTGGATGGCTTGGCCACATAGCATGGAGAGACAGGAACACTGAGCTGATCCACGACTCTGAGTGAAATGGCGAGTCATGACCGCCCACGCTTTCCAGCATGGCACATGATTGATTGATTGATTATGATCTGTCTATCCATCTGGCGATCCATCCACCAATCACTTACCTACCTTCCTGCCTGCCTATCCTTTCATCCATCTATTTATCTGTCTTGTCTGTCTGTCCATCTATCTGTCTGTCTACCTGCCTGCCCTGTCTCTGTATGTTTTCTGTCTATCTGGTCTGAAATTTTGTAAATTATTCTATATTCACACTCGAATCCTGCAACCTAATTTATGGCACCATCTACAAAAGATGCACAATGGCATGTATTAGTTGAACCAGCAGGAAATTAGTGGATCGTTTCGTGGAACATCTTATGAACATCCATAAGGAAGCTTCCAGGCCCATCTCCTTCCATCTCAACAGCCCTGACCACCCAGGGAAAGTGGATATTTCTGTCTCTACCTTAAAACTGCTGCAGTGACCTCTTCGCTCATCTTACTTTGGAAAATTGCTTCATTCATAGCCTAGGTTTCTTTACCAGCAGGAATAAATGTCCAGCATTCTTTCATCTAATATTTCTGTGTGTGTTAGTGGTGCACATGCAATCATGTCTCTTCTTCCCTCTCTGTATGTGTGTATATGTATGTAAATGTATGTATACGTATATATATATATTTTCTGATTTGTTTTTAGTGCACTATTTTCCTTCTTCCAGATTTTATTCAATTTTTTACAAAAACCCTTAGCACTTTCTATCTTCCCATATTTTTGTTTCCCTGGCTTCGTTATTGTGTATACACTGAAACATGTTGAAACGTTTCGCTTTTATCTGTCTTTCATTTTTTTGAGCTTTCTAGTTATATTTTGTATTCATTTGGTTCCATAGCTGGGGGAAAAAAACAGTAATCACCCGATTTTGTATAGCATGCTGACTAACACACATGCAAATTTATTTACCACTTATAGTACTTTGTTTGGGACAAGGGGTAAAATTGTCACCTTTTCTTGGAGAAGGATGTAAAATTTTGTGTCTATATACATACCTTTATGAAATTATTAAACAGATAGTAATTATGTCTTACAATGATTTTAAGTTAATGAATAAATTGACGATTTACACCCAATGTCTGACAGTAAGTATGCGATCGATAATTAAATTATGATGATGATCATACATGTTTTTATTGACTGTGTAATATTTTAAAATGATTTTATTGACTTCATTTTTTTTTATTGACTTAGTATGGTTTGTATTGACTTTGTATGATTTTTAAAATTGTGTTTGATTAAACATAGGTTAAACAGTGTAATCAGAGGTTAAACAGAGCTTAGAGATTAAACAGAGGTTATACATAGGTTAAACAGTGCAATCAGAGGTTAAACAGCGCTTAGAGATTAAACAGAGGTTATACGTAGATTAAACAGTGTAATCAGAGGTTAAACAGAGCTTAGAGATTAAACAGAGGTTATACATAGGTTAAACAGTGCAATCAGAGGTTAAACAGAGCTTAGAGATTAAACAGAGGTTAAACATAGGTCAAGAGCCTGTGACCACACACCAGCAAACAAATAAAAGTACAAATGTTGAGAGCATGCACCTTTCCTGTAGTCAGATACAGAAGTGAATTATGAACCATTTCACCATAGCCAAAGCAACAAATAGAGGCATCTGAACTTAAATGTTCCAGAACATTCCTTAGATACCGTGGATCAAGAAGAAGAAAAATACTGAAATTCTACCAGATCTGAACATTCAAGAAGCCTGGCTTATAGACAATATCATGTCTCAGAAACTGAAATACTTTGGCTGGCCAAGTGGCTAAGAATGCCTGGTTCTCCTTCGGGAGACCTGGGTTCAAATCCTTGGTAAGGTATGGATTTTCTTCTGTCGGGGACAAAAAGAAAATCCTAACCTGCAGTTCGTGGCGTCTGCACTAACCAGATGGCCTTTATTCCTCAGGCTCAAGACCTCTCTGCCGTACACTACAAGGTACTATATGGCAGTAGATAACAGTTTGACAGAGATTTAGAGAGAACAGTAATTGAAGGCTTGGTTCCTGAGAGAAGAGGCAGTGCTGTTGCAGCACGACGGTAACCACCGGAGCTTGAAAACGTTCTAAGCATACAAGTGCATGAGGCAGGGATGTAGCAGCATGGCGGTAGCCACAGATGCAAGCCATTCTCTGGGCTGGCAAGGTATCTCTACAGTAATCTCACATTGACAGACAGAAGCCATTCTCTGGGCTGGCAAGGTATCTCTACAGTAATCTCACATTGACAGACAGAAGCCATTCTCTGGGCTGGCAAGGTATCTCTACACTAATCTCACGTTGACAGATAGAAGCCATTCTCTGGGCTGGCAAGGTATCTCTACACTAATCTCACGTTGACAGATAGAAGCCATTCTCTGGGCAGGCAAGGTATCTCTACACTAATCTCACGTTGACAGATAGAAGCCATTCTCTGGGCTGGCAAGGTATCTCTACACTAATATCACGTTGACAGATAGAAGCCATTCTCTGGTCTTGCAAGGTATCTCTACACTAATCTCACGTTGACAGATGCAAGCCATTCTCTGGGCTGGCAAGGTATCTCTACACTAATGTCACGTTGACAGATGCAAGCCATTCTCTGGGCAGGCAAGGTTTCTCTACACTAATCTCACGTTGACAGATGCAAGCCATTCTCTGGGCTGGCAAGGTATCTCTACACTAATCTCACGTTGACAGATAGAAGCCATTCTCTGGGCTGGCAAGGTATCTCTACACTAATATCACGTTGACAGATAGAAGCCATTCTCTGGTCTTGCAAGGTATCTCTACACTAATCTCACGTTGACAGATGCAAGCCATTCTCTGGGCTGGCAAGGTATCTCTACACTAATGTCACGTTGACAGATGCAAGCCATTCTCTGGGCAGGCAAGGTATCTCTACACTAATCTCACGTTGACAGATGCAAGCCATTCTCTGGGCTGGCAAGGTATCTCTACACTAATGTCACATTGACAGATGCAAGCCATTCTCTGGGCTGGCAAGGTATCTCTACACTAATCTCACGTTGACAGATGCAAGCCATTCTCTGGGCTGGCAAGGTATTGTAACAGTGTAGGTATAATTGGGGTCTATTGGAAAACTCCGATACAGCACGATTGAGCATTGAGACTGAAAGGGGTGGGAGATGCTCAATCGTGACGTATTATGTTGTTATAGGCAGTTAACATCTAAGAAACCAGCTGAAAGGACGCGGCTTGTAAACCTTGACAAATAAACAACGTTTTATGCAGTTGGCGTTTTGTTACTCCTTCCAACACTACAACAGGAGTAATTATGGAGCCGTAAGTCCAGGATTTTGAATCGAGTCGTCCGGCTAACTACGCGAAGTACGATGAAACTCAGAAGATAATTTTATCAAGAGGCTTTTCTGGAGCCGTGGCCGAATTGATAATGGCCGTTAACTGAACTTCAGCCTTCAAGGTTTTCCGGAGCCGAGATCTGAACTCTGGAGTTTCAAAAGAAAGGGCTTCTATTTTAAAGCGCCAGCCACTGAAAGTTATCAATAACAAGGGGCTTCTCATAGCCGTTGTATGAAACTTATCGTTTTTTTTGAGAAGAGCCATCCTGTCCTAGAACTTTGAGAAAACCAGAATTTCAAGCTGAACCTGTCAGACAAAAGAAGAAAAATAAGTCAAGAACTCTTCTAGGCTCAAGTAATAATGGACAAAGCCTTGTAATTTCGTGATTGGGTTTTTTTGAACACATAAATATCACTGGGCTTCGGTTAACTGTGATAAATTTTTGGGGCCACGTCATTACTACGACCCCTATCAAGACGCCGATGATGTACTTCACTCAGAATCAAGGAAGGGACCCAACCAGGGGTTGAAATCTATCCAGGCATCCCATGAGACGTGACCCAACCAGGGGTTGAAATCTATCCAGGCATCCCATGAGACGTGACCCAACCAGGAAGAGTATCTGGCAGCTACAAAATTTACCTGAGGGAAGAGAACTCCGCCACCTGAGCTTCTGGACTCCGCCACTTGAACTCGAGACTAGGTTTCACTTGATGCGAACTCTGGTTAGTGGAACTAGATCCGTCAGCTAATAAAAGAAGGTAACTGTGTAACTCCGGTGATGTGCCATAAATTCTTGGTTAGAGCAGAGTCTAAAAACATTATTATATTATTAGAAACAGGTATGAGGATTTATAGCGAACTTTTTGGTTTCAAACAGGACTTATTGAAGACAGGGTTTTTCCTCCCTCTACGCTGACAGAATATTGATGCTGATTACAACTTGTGCTCTTTAGGGATTAACCAAGGGAAATTTGTGCGATTCTGGAACTAAATAACTAATGGAACAGTTTATGAACTGGGAAAATTATGTGTTGTAAATTAGTAAATTTAGGTGATTCATAAATAAGGTAATTAATTAACCAGATTTTAGAAGCAAATAATTTGAAATTGTGTGTTTTTTTTGTTCTTTGCTTGCTTTCTTGCAGTATTTTCAGCATGACGGAACCAGACAACCTTGCACAGGTGCTGACAGGGGTTGGAACAGCGGTAGGTAAATTGAATTTGGTAATCAACCAACAGGGAATGGCAACAGAAATTTTGAAGTTTAGTGGTCAGGCCAAAGACTTTAAGAAATGGGTTACTTCTATTGAAAAATATGCCTATTTGATCTCGGCAACAGATGAAGAGAAAATGAGACTAGCGTATCAGACGGCAACAGAACCGGTCTCAGATCATATAAGGAGGAAGTTAGAGGCTAGAGTAGATGAGACATGGGAACAATTCAAAGAAGATCTCGCCAGGAAATACGCAGAGATAACGGATCCGCAACATGCATTTTCGGTGTTGAGGCAGGCTAAACAAAATAACGGAGAAACGGTACAGTTGTTTAGCGATAGGTTGATTAACCTGGCTGAAGAGGCATTCTTAGGACAGAATGTGCGAGGGGAGGAGGTGGAAAGGATGTTGGTAGGGATTTTTGTGGATGGCATCAAATCTGATGGTTTGAAACTTAAGCTGATGAGGGATAACCCTGAGAGGTTATCACAAGCGGTGGATATTGCGGTGCAAGAGGAAAATTTGAGACGAAGGTTTAGATTAAGAACAGGACGAGAAGTGGGAAGTAATAGAGACGACAGAATTGAGGAACCCATGGAGATAGGACAAACAAGATTCGGATGGAATAGGAGAGGCGGTATACAAACCTTACAAGGTAGAAATAGGAGCGATTATGTTGAAAGAAGAAATGTGAGATACCCTACAAGTGAGGCAGTAAGAAACACAAATAACACAAACATTGTCTGTTGGGTTTGTGGTCAACGGGGACATGTTTCTCGTTTTTGTAATAACAGGCGTATACAGTCAAATACACAGGGTAGACATGATAATAATAGGGTGAGTAGGAATGTTGTTGATCGACACAGGAACTTTACAGGTACAAGAACACAGGAAAACTGGCGCCCAACCTATTAGACAGGACCGATGATAGGAGGGTAAATAATAGGGTCCCAAGTGTTAGAGAGTATGTTAATAACAAGTATAATAGGTCGAACAGAGAATATTTTCAACTGGATGAAGTCAAGAAATTTATAGAAGAAAAAACAGATTATAGCTCTTGTATATTAGAAATAGGAAAGTATAGAGTTCGTACATTAATAGATTCGGGAGCTCAAGTTAGTGTAGTAAAAGAAAGTTTTTTATACAAAATAGTAAGAAATTGTAGAATATTTAAGTGTAGTAATAATTTACACTCTGTTACTGGACAGAATTTACAAGTAGTTGGACAAACAATGATCAATTTTAAGTTAGGGGGATAAACATAAGACACCTTTTTCATGTAGTGAAGGGTTTAAATAGAAATATGCTGATAGGAAGAGATTTTTTGATAAAGAATGGGATAAGACTTTTTTATGATTTACATAAGTTAAAATTCAGAGACGTATATATAGATATGGAAGAGGATATGCATATAGCAGCACTAGTTAGGGTCAAAATGACAACGACATTAAAACCACAGTCGGTTAATTTGATACAAGCGAAGCTGAAGAGAAACCCATATTATGTGGAAGGAAACACAGTCAGAATCACTGAGTTACAAGAAGAAATAATTGATGAGCCTGGTTTGGAGGTTCCAGATGGAGTAATGAAGTTGGATAAACACTTAACCTTTCCAGTAATGGTTATCAACAACACAGGGAGAGAAATCAAGTTATACAGAGGATGTGTGATAGCAAAGTTAGATCATAACATTAGTGAAATATTGGCAACGAATAGAACAGAAGTGTCGGGAACAAGTTATGTGGAAACTTCTAGTGAAAGGAGAAGTGACAGACGCGGATGCGGAAGAAGAGGGAAAATCGGAATGAATGAATTGATCCATCCATTCGGAGAAAATAAAGTCCATATACATTCACTAGACAAAATAACAAGGGAACAAGAGTTGCTGTCACAGTTAAAAGCTTCGCCAGAAAATAAAGAAGTGTTAGAACAGTTTATAAAGCAAAATCAAGATGTGTTTGCGGTTAATGATTTGGAATTGGGTAAGACGCGGACGGTTACGATGGAGATAGACACGGGAGATCATCCACCAATAAGTCTAAAACCATACAGAACTCCATTAAGAAACAGAGAAATAATGGAAAAGGCAATAGAAGAGATGCTGAAAGCAGGAATAATAAAAAGGTCGAAGTCAGAATGGTCATCTCCGGTCGTCATAGTGGCCAAGCCCGATGGTTCCAGTCGCTTCTGTTGCGACTACAGGGCGTTGAACAAAATCACCAAGAATGTAGCATACCCACTGCCGGTAATTGATGATATTTTGGGGCTACTTAATGGCTCTACATATTTCACAACGTTAGACGCAAGGTCAGGGTTTTGGTGTATTCCGATGTCAAAGGACGCGCAACGGAAAAGTGCCTTTTGTACCCACATGGGCTCGTACGAATTCTTACGAATGCCTTTTGGTGTCAAGACGGCGCCCTCACACTATATGCTCTTAATAAATGAAGTTCTAGAGGGTATGCAAAGGTTCGCTCTTGCTTATATTGATGATATATTGGTCTATACCAAAGGAGATGTAGAAGATCATTTGAAACATGTTAGACTAGTGTTTGACAGGTTAAGAAAACATGATGTGAAGTTGAAGCTTAGTAAGTGCCAATTTTTAAAAACAGAAACAAAATATTTAGGGTATATTATAAATAGAGAGGGTATAAAACCAGACCAGAACAAAATAAAGATTATTAAAGAGTTACCTGCACCAACAAACGTTAAGGAAGTACGTGCTTTTATAGGAACATGTGCGTATTATAGACGGTTTATTCCGGCATTTTCAAGGATAGCTGAACCAATTACAAATTTAACAGCCAAGTACGCCAGGTTTAAGTGGGATGATGAGTGTCAAAAAGCTTTCGACTATTTGAAAAACAGCTTAACACTGGTACCACTATTGACGCATCCAGACTTAAACAAACAGTTAATACTATACACAGATGCTTCAGACAGTGCAGTAGGAGCATGTTTAGTACAACCATATGAAGGAAAAGAATCTGGAATACCAGGGGTTAAAAATGAAAGACCTATCTACTTCTTGTCTCATAAGCTTAGTAAATCACAAAAAAAATGGAGTACTATCGAGAAGGAGGCTTACGCGATTCATTACGCTCTTCAAAAACTTAATTACTATTTACATAACGCAAGTTTTGTTATTAGAACTGACCACATGCCTTTAAAGTCTTTTTTAGAAGCTCCAGTGCAGAACAGGAAAATACAGACATGGGCATTGAATCTACAGGGGTACGACGCGAAAATTGAGTACATACCGGGTAAGATAAACACATGCGCTGATCTTTTGTCTAGAATTCCATATACACAGTCATCAGAGGATACAGAAGAGGAGGCAGCCGAACCAGAGATAGACGACAGGAATTGGCAGGTAAATATTCTGGATTCTGCTATAATAAATGGGGGAGAATTTGATAGCTTACCATCAGATCAAGAGTCTGAACATAGAGAAGAAGATCTACAGTTAGCACAATTCAATATGAAAGAAGAGCAGGATTTGGACCCTAGAATCATACAAATAAAGGAAAAGTTACGAGAAACAGAAGATAACAAATATAAAAGGAATTATTTGCTCTTACAAGAGGATGGACAGTTATATTATATGTGTGAAAAGAACGAACAACTAAGGAAATATATTCCAAAGCATTTGGAAAATGAACTTTTAAAAGCATATCACGATGAAAATGGACATCTCGGTAGAGACAAACTAGTGAAAGCACTTACTTGGCCAAACTTATTTAAATCTGCATGCAAATATGTAGATACGTGTGAAAAGTGCAGATTAAGGAACATGAAAACAATAAAGTCTCCATTACAGGACACAGATATTCCTCACTTCCCAATGCAAAAGATTAGTTTAGACATATCAGGTCCACACCCCAGAACATTGTCAGGAAATGTATATTTAATTCATATAGTAGACATCTACAGTCTTTGGCCAGAGGTTTATGCAATTCCAGATAAGAGCGCGGATACTGTCATTAATATTTTTTTACAGGAGTTCATACCAAGGTTTAGTTGCCCACAAAGTATACTTACAGATAATGGTAGAGAATTTGTAAATAAAAAATTCGAAAAGTTATTAAAAGATTTAAACATAAGACATATAAAGACCTCATTTTATAGACCTTCGTCAAATGCGAAAAACGAGCGTCAACATCAGACGTTATACAACATTGTGGCAAAGATTATTGATGAACATGAAAAAGATTGGGATCTATTTTTGGGACCTGCTCTTAGCGCTATTCGTACAAATCAAAATGAGAGCACGGGTTTTTCGCCATTTTATTTAATACACGGGAGAGAACCAATATTACCTATAGATAATTTATTAAAACCTAGACGGAAATATATGGGTGAAGATTTTCAAGAGGTCATAATACAAGAAATGCATAAAGCACATATGAGATTAAGAAATAATATAATAAAAGCTAGGGAAAGACAGAAAAAGTACAAAAATGTAAATACAAAATTACAGGAGTTTAAAGTAGGTGATAGAGTTTATTACAAAAAGCATAGAAGAAACTCTAAGTTTGATTCTCGTTGGATTCCAGGTTATTACGTTTTGGAAAAACTGGGTAATGTATCGTATGTTATAAAGAACCAGGTCACAGCACACATAGCAAGGGCACATGTTGAACACTTAAGAAGAGATGAAAATGAGATAGAAAATAATAATTATAATAATAATTGTTATTCGGATGCAAAATTTTTGGATGAACAAGTTGTTACAATAACTCCAGATCTTAGAAGAGCCACAGTAACCCCAGATCTTAGAAGAGCTACAGTAACACCAGATCTTAGAAAAGAAACAGAACAAAATCAGTTGTTGGCAAATCCAAGTTACGAAGAACAAGAACAGACAATTCCGAAAAGAATGGAAGAAGAAGGGCCAAATGAAACTCATTATGATAGTATGGAAGAAGACATAGGTGCTCCATTTAAAAATACTAGGCAAGCAACAAAAAGAAGAATGGACAGTCAAAGAGATAAAGAAGTAAAAAGACAGAGAAGAATTAGAGATGATTCAACAAGCGGAGACGATATACCTATACTAGAAAGATCCTTAAGAAAGAGTGATCGACAAATTAGGTGGGATGTTGAACGGAAGAAATTAGCGGCAGCTAAAGAGAGACATACAGACGAAGAAGAAGAAATGGATGAAAAGTCAGAGTCAAGTAGTAGTATGGAGGAGGACTAGTAGGTTGTACGAAGAAGAAGATGTTGATATAGAGTTAGCACTTATTCAGAGAAACTTAGAGTTGTTGAGGAAATGGAAACGTAAGAGATAGATAAACCTGTAGATAACAAGAAGAAGTATACGAAACGGTGGAAAAAGTGGTCTTGTGATATTAGTACAGTGGGTGAATGTTTAAAGATAGGGGTTAACAAGTTATAATAATAATAGACAGGACAGATCACAAGTACAATATAAGTAGAGGATGGCTACATTGAGTTAATGTTGGATTTAGGTTACAGTGCTTACTTAAGAGCTTATTCAGGATGTCATGTGCTGTTAGGAGATAATAAATAATATGGTGGTTGTTGATTATTAATTTGTTTGTGTAGATAGAACAGATATGTTCATAATCGATCTGTAGTTAACAGATATACAGATAGAATGTTTAGTCTTCTCGGTCATATAAATACTGGATATGCGTCATTTGTGAAAGCCTAATGCTGGTAGGCCAACGTATGTAGTAATTTTAAGAGAGTTAAAATTGTGTTGAAAACTGGGTTTTATGAATTATGAGTCATATAGGAAATGTTTTTATGCTTGAGTTGATGAGGGATATTGTTTGCTTATTTTATTGAGCCTAAGTTGTAATGCCTCATAATGAGTTTGTTTTCATAATTTGGTCTTGTTATTGGTTGATTAATTGGTTTAGAGTAGGGTGATTGTGTTCATAGCATTTGAGTTGACAAGAACTGTTGGTCCGTAAAAGTGTCCAATGGTGATAGGTAGAATAGGATATTTTATTCTGATTTGATAACATGCATGTTATGTCATTTTGTCAAAAATGTGTTTTTTTTTTTTTTTCTTCTTCTAGATTAATTTGGAGGTTGTGTTCATTTTATTTAGATTACATGAAGGGTTTGGTATATTGAGTTAAATGCTTGTAAGTTTAAGTTTCAAATGAAGGAGGTTTTGCTAAAGGTTTTTCGTTAAGAAAAGAGTTGATTAAAACTATTTTGTCCACTGATATAAGGTAAGGGGAAACTATGCATTCATTAACTAGTGGGAAACCATAGTTGGTGAACGTGTGTACACGAATGGATAGACGTATCCAGGACTTGCACACACGTCACTGTATTTATAAAATAGCAGGATGGGATGTACGGGGGCAAGATATAGGTGCTGTGAAATACCAGCTTTAATTATATTTAAGGTGTTCATAAAATATGAACATGGGACTCATGGTAAAAGGTGAGATAACGGAAGAGGAACGGAATTGTGGTTGGCAATGTCAATGTGAAATATAAAAGGTTTATGAAAACTTATGCCAAATTGTTTTATAACGAACAATAATATATTTCTTAAAGGTGTTTAAAAAAAAAAATTATTTTACAAAAAAAAAATTTTTTTTATTGGCAAGGGAGGTAAAGGGTGAATGTCTTAAGTGTACATTTTACTATATGTCCATGCGGTCATGTCGTGTATTCATTCTTTACTATTCTTTATTTGGTGCGCACCACTTCTTTACTTTTTCTAACTACATTGTTTTTGTACGTCCTGGGGTTTGAAAGAATGAGAAATTTTATAAGGTAATAATTTTAGAAAAAGAATTTATGAGTTGTTCTTATAATGTGTATATTTGATACAGGAACTTGATGAGCCAAGAAAGAACCAAAATAGTGAAGAATGAGAAATTTTATGAGCTGTTCTTATAATATGTATATTTGATATAGGTAACCAGAGAGAACCAGAAATGAAGAATAACATGGGGAGGTTATGTAGTTGACTGTAAAATGTTGGGGAAATGAAAAGGAAAGAAGGACCGCTTGGATTAACCGTAGTATTATATAAGTATATGGGGAAGTTGTAGACAGACCATAGCACTGGGAGAAGAGTAAAAGATGTATTGACGAAGGTTAAAAGACAAGTAGGGAATAGAGTATGGGGATTAGGAGTAAAGATTTTTCCTTTAAAAGGAAAATTCTTTAAGTAACATGGGGAGGTGTAACAGTGTAGGTATAATTGGGGTCTATTGGAAAACTCCGATACAGCACGATTGAGCATTGAGACTGAAAGGGGTGGGAGATGCTCAATCGTGACGTATTATGTTGTTATAGGCAGTTAACATCTAAGAAACCAGCTGAAAGGACGCGGCTTGTAAACCTTGACAAATAAACAACGTTTTATGCAGTTGGCGTTTTGTTACTCCTTCCAACACTACAACAGTATCTCTACACTAATCTCACGTTGACAGATGCAAGCCATTCTCTGGGCTGGCAAGGTATCTCTACACTAATATCACGTTAAGATAGAAGCCATTCTCTGGGCTGGCAAGGTATCTCTACACTAATCTCACGTTGACAGATAGAAGCCATACTCTGGGCTGGCAAGGTATCTCTACACTAATCTCACGTTGACAGATAGAAGCCATTCTCTGGGCTGGCAAGGTATCTCTACACTAATCTCACATTGACAGATAGAAGCCATTCTCTGGGCAGGCAAGGTATCTCTACACTAATCTCACGTTGACAGATAGAAGCCATTCTCTGGGCTGGCAAGGTATCTCTACACTAATATCACATTGACAGATAGAAGCCATTCTCTGGTCTTGCAAGGTATCTCTACACTAATCTCACGTTGACAGATGCAAGCCATTCTCTGGGCTGGCAAGGTATCTCTACACTAATGTCACGTTGACAGATGCAAGCCATTCTCTGGGCAGGCAAGGTTTCTCTACACTAATCTCACGTTGACAGATGCAAGCCATTCTCTGGGCTGGCAAGGTATCTCTACACTAATCTCACGTTGACAGATAGAAGCCATTCTCTGGGCTGGCAAGGTATCTCTACACTAATATCACGTTGACAGATAGAAGCCATTCTCTGGTCTTGCAAGGTATCTCTACACTAATCTCACGTTGACAGATGCAAGCCATTCTCTGGGCTGGCAAGATATCTCTACACTAATGTCACGTTGACAGATGCAAGCCATTCTCTGGGCAGGCAAGGTATCTCTACACTAATCTCACGTTGACAGATGCAAGCCATTCTCTGGGCTGGCAAGGTATCTCTACACTAATGTCACATTGACAGATGCAAGCCATTCTCTGGGCTGGCAAGGTATCTCTACACTAATCTCACGTTGACAGATAGAAGCCATTCTCTGGGCTGGCAAGGTATCTCTACACTAATATCACGTTGACAGATAGAAGACATTCTCTGGTCTTGCAAGGTATCTCTACACTAATCTCACGTTAAGATAGAAGCCATTCTCTGGGCTGGCAAGGTATCTCTACACTAATCTCACGTTGACAGATAGAAGCCATTCTCTGGGCAGGCAAGGTATCTCTACACTAATATCACGTTGACAGATAGAAGCCATTCTCTGGTCTTGCAAGGTATCTCTACACTAATCTCACGTTGACAGATGCAAGCCATTCTCTGGGCTGGCAAGGTATCTCTACACTAATGTCACGTTGACAGATGCAAGCCATTCTCTGGGCAGGCAAGGTTTCTCTACACTAATCTCACGTTGACAGATGCAAGCCATTCTCTGGGCTGGCAAGGTATCTCTACACTAATCTCACGTTGACAGATAGAAGCCATTCTCTGGGCTGGCAAGGTATCTCTACACTAATATCACGTTGACAGATAGAAGCCATTCTCTGGTCTTGCAAGGTATCTCTACACTAATGTCACATTGACAGATGCAAGCCATTCTCTGGGCTGGCAAGGTATCTCTACACTAATCTCACGTTGACAGATGCAAGCCATTCTCTGGGCTGGCAAGGTATCTCTACACTAATCTCACGTTGACAGATGCAAGCCATTCTCTGGGCTGGCAAGGTATCTCTACACTAATATCACGTTAAGATAGAAGCCATTCTCTGGGCTGGCAAGGTATCTCTACACTAATCTCACGTTGACAGATAGAAGCCATACTCTGGGCTGGCAAGGTATCTCTACACTAATCTCACGTTGACAGATAGAAGCCATTCTCTGGGCTGGCAAGGTATCTCTACACTAATCTCACGTTGACAGATAGAAGCCATTCTCTGGGCAGGCAAGGTATCTCTACACTAATCTCACGTTGACAGATAGAAGCCATTCTCTGGGCTGGCAAGGTATCTCTACACTAATATCACGTTGACAGATAGAAGCCATTCTCTGGTCTTGCAAGGTATCTCTACACTAATCTCACGTTGACAGATGCAAGCCATTCTCTGGGCTGGCAAGGTATCTCTACACTAATGTCACGTTGACAGATGCAAGCCATTCTCTGGGCAGGCAAGGTTTCTCTACACTAATCTCACGTTGACAGATGCAAGCCATTCTCTGGGCTGGCAAGGTATCTCTACACTAATCTCACGTTGACAGATAGAAGCCATTCTCTGGGCTGGCAAGGTATCTCTACACTAATATCACGTTGACAGATAGAAGCCATTCTCTGGTCTTGCAAGGTATCTCTACACTAATCTCACGTTGACAGATGCAAGCCATTCTCTGGGCTGGCAAGGTATCTCTACACTAATGTCACGTTGACAGATGCAAGCCATTCTCTGGGCAGGCAAGGTATCTCTACACTAATCTCACGTTGACAGATGCAAGCCATTCTCTGGGCTGGCAAGGTATCTCTACACTAATGTCACATTGACAGATGCAAGCCATTCTCTGGGCTGGCAAGGTATCTCTACACAAATCTCACGTTGACAGATGCAAGCCATTCTCTGGGCTGGCAAGGTATCTCTACACTAATGTCACGTTGACAGATGCAAGCCATTCTCTGGGCTGGCAAGGTATCTCTACACTAATGTCACGTTGACAGATAGAAGCCATTCTCTGGGCAGGCAAGGTATCTCTACACTAATGTCACGTTGACAGATGCAAGCCATTCTCTGGGCTGGCAAGGTATCTCTACACTAATCTCATGTTGACAGATAGAAGCCATTCTCTGGGCAGGCAAGGTATCTCTACACTAATCTCACGTTGACAGATAAAAGACATTCTTTGGGCTGGCAAGGTATATTTACACTAATCTCACGTTGAAAGATGCAAGCCATTCTCTAGGCTGGCAAGGTATCTCTACACTAATCTCACGTTGACAGACAGAAGCCATTCTCTGGTCTTGCAAGGTATCTCTACACTAATCTCACGTTGACAGATGTAAGCCATTCTCTGGTCTTGCAAGGTATCTCTACACTAATCTCACGTTGACAGACAGAAGCCATTCTCTGGGCTGGCAAGGTATCTCTACACTAATCTCACGTTGACAGATGCAAGCCATTCTCTGGGCTGGCAAGGTATCTCTACACTAATCTCACGTTGACAGATGTAAGCCATTCTCTGGTCTTGCAAGGTATCTCTACACTAATCTCACGTTGACAGACAGAACCATTCTCTGGGCTGGCAAGGTATCTCTACACTAATCTCACGTTGACAGACAGAAGCCATTCTCTGGTCTTGCAAGGTATCTCTACACTAATCTCACGTTGACAGATGCAAGCCATTCTCTGGGCTGGCAAGGTATCTCTACACTAATCTCACGTTGACAGATGTAAGCCATTCTCTGGTCTTGCAAGGTATCTCTACACTAATCTCACGTTGACAGATGCACGCCATTCTCTGGGCAGGCAAGGTATCTCTACACTAATCTCACGTTGACAGATGCAAGCCATTCTCTGGGCTGGCAAGGTATCTCTACACTAATCTCACGTTGACAGATGCAAGCCATTCTCTGGGCCGGCAAGGTATCTCTACAGTAATCTCACGTTGACAGATAGAAGCCATTCTCTGGGCAGGCAAGGTATCTCTACAATAATCTCACGTTGACAGATAGAAGCCATTCTCTGGTCTGGCAAGGTATCTCTACACTAATCTCACGTTGACAGACAGAAGCCATTCTCTGGGCTGGCAAGGTATCTCTACACTAATCTCACGTTGACAGATGTAAGCCATTCTCTGGTCTTGCAAGGTATCTCTACACTAATCTTACGTTGACAGACAGAAGCCATTCTCTGGGCTGGAAAGGTATCTCTACACTAATCTCACGTTGACAGACAGAAGCCATTCTCTGGTCTTGCAAGGTATCTCTACACTAATCTCACGTTGACAGATGCAAGCCATTCTCTGGGCTGGCAAGGTATCTCTACACTAATCTCACGTTGACAGATGTAAGCCATTCTCTGGTCTTGCAAGGTATCTCTACACTAATCTCACGTTGACAGACAGAACCATTCTCTGGGCTGGCAAGGTATCTCTACACTAATCTCACGTTGACAGACAGAAGCCATTCTCTGGTCTTGCAAGGTATCTCTACACTAATCTCACGTTGACAGATGCAAGCCATTCTCTGGGCTGGCAAGGTATCTCTACACTAATCTCACGTTGACAGATGTAAGCCATTCTCTGGTCTTGCAAGGTATCTCTACACTAATCTCACGTTGACAGATGCACGCCATTCTCTGGGCAGGCAAGGTATCTCTACACTAATCTCACGTTGACAGATGCAAGCCATTCTCTGGGCTGGCAATGTATCTCTACACTAATCTCACGTTGACAGAGAGAAGCCATTCTCTGGGCTGGCAATGTATCTCTACAATAATCTCACGTTGACAGACAGAAGCCATTCTCTGGGCTGGCAATGTATCTCTACATTAATCTCACGTTGACAGACAGAAGCCATTCTCTGGGCTGGCAATGTATCTCTACATTAATCTCACGTTGACAGACAGAAGCCATTCTCTGGGCTGGCAATGTATCTCTACATTAATCTCACGTTGACAGACAGAAGCCATTCTCTGGGCTGGCAATGTATCTCTACATTAATCTCACGTTGACAGACAGAAGCCATTCTCTGGGCTGGCAAGGTATCTCTACACTAATCTCACGTTGACAGATAGAAGCCATTCTCTGGGCTGGCAATGTATCTCTACACTAATCTCACGTTGATAGATAGAAGCCATTTTATGGACTGGCTTAGATGCAAGCCATTCTCTGGTCTCAAACAACCTGAATGTCAACATAACAGGCTTAGGAAAGACTCGCAGCCTTCCAGAGGATTCACTCACCAACCATCCATCCAATCAACGAGTCCAACCAACCGTCCATCCAATCAACCAATTCAGCCATCTATCCACCCAATTAACTAATCATCTATCTAATCAAACAACTAACGATCAAATCCACCAATTCAACCAACCATCCAGTCAACCAATACAAGCATCCATCCAATCAACAAATCCAACCATCAATCAAGCAATCCAATCATCCATCCAATCAACCACCGATTCATCCACCCTATCAACCATCCACCCAGTCAACCAACCAACCATCCATCTATCCAGTCAACTATCTATCCATCCAATCAACTATCCACCCAGTCCACCAATCATCCATACAATCAACCAATCATTCAACCATCCATCCAATAAACCCAACATCCATCAAATCAACCCGCCATCCATCCAGTCAACCCACCATCCATCCAGTCAACCCGCAATCCACTCAATAAATTCATCATCCACCCAATAAACCAACCATTCACCCAATCAAACAACTATCCATCCAATAAAGCAACCATCCATCCAATCAACCAATCATCCATCCAATCAACAAACCATCCGTCCAATCAACCATCAGTGCAACCAACAATCCACCAAATATACCCAATGTGCAATTAACCATCAATTCAATTCATCCATCTATCCAAACATACATCCACCAGATCAATCATTAATACAGAAACACAATCCATTCGGTCAACCATCAGCCAAACCAACCAACCCTTCATCCAATCAACCAACAATCTATCCAATCATCATCTCAACCAACCAACCCACCCACCAAGTAACCAACCAACCAACCATCCATTCAACATACCAAGCAAGCATCCACCCATCCAATCAACTATCCTTTAAGTCATTCATCAATCTATCCAACCAACCAATAAATCCATCTATCCAACCAACCAATCAATCCATCTATCCAACCAACCAACTAATCGATCCATCTGTCCAATCATCCATCTATCTATCCAACTACGTATCCACCCATCTATCAAACCAACCAATCAATCCATCTAACCAACCAATCATACATCTATCCATACAACCAGCCAATTGGTCCATCTATCCAACCAACTAACTAATCGATCCAACCAACCAATCATCCATCCATCTATCCAACTACGTATCCACCCATCTATCCAACCAACCAACGAACCTAGTAGTAGTAGTAGTAGCATAATCAGTAGTAATTGTAATACTACCAGTAGTAATTGTCGTGGTGGTGGTGAAGGTCGTAGTAGCAGAAGAAGAAACATTATTTTTGAACTTGCATGTTAACAACATGAAGACAGAAGTAACGGCGATATCACAGAAAGGGACATGTGCCTGCAAAGACAAGTATGCATTTGAATTATGTCGGAATAAAAATAACATTGCACAGTACTTACTGGAGTATAGAAAATATATACTACAACGAAGATTGTTCATAGAATATGTGCCCCACTGCAGTCTGTGACCTTGGAAACCTTTTTGCGAATATGCGGCTCCAGAGACGTGTTGAAACCTTACTGTTGATAAGTGGCTCCAGAGACATGTGGAAACTTTACTGTGGATATGTGATTCCAGAGAAATATGGAGATTTTACTGTGGATAGGTGGCTCCAGATACATGTGGAAACCTTACTCCGGATAGGTGGCTACAGAGATATGTGGAAACCTTACTCCGGATAGGTGGCTACAGAGATATGTGGAAACCTTACTCCGGATAGGTGGCTCCAGAGACACGTGGAAACCTTACTCCGGATAGGTGGCTACAGAGATATGTGGAAACCTTACTCCGGATAGGTGGCTACAGAGATATGTGGAAACCTTACTCCGGATAGGTGGCTACAGAGATATGTGGAAACCTTACTCCGGATAGGTGGCTCCAGATACATGTGGAAACCTTACTCCGGAAAGGTGGCTACAGAGATATGTGGAAACCTTACTCCGGATAGGTGGCTACAGAGATATGTGGAAACCTTACTCCGGATAGGTGGCTACAGAGATATGTGGAAACCTTACTCCGGATAGGTGGCTAAAGAGATATGTGGAAACCTTACTCCGGATAGGTGGCTACAGAGATATGTGGAAACCTTACTCCGGATAGGTGGCTCCAGATACATGTGGAAACCTTACTCCGGATAGGTGGCTCCAGAGACACGTGGAAACCTTACTCCGGATAGGTGGCTACAGAGATATGTGGAAACCTTACTCCGGATAGGTGGCTACAGAGATATGTGGAAACCTTACTCCGGATAGGTGGCTACAGAGATAATGTGGAAACCTTACTCCGGATAGGTGGCTACAGATACATGTGGAAACCTTACTCCGGATAGGTGGCTCCAGAGACCACGTGAAAACCTTACTCCGGATAGGTGGCTACAGAGATATGTGGAAACCTTACTCCGGATAGGTGGCTACAGAGACACGTGGAAACCTTACTCCGGATAGGTGGCTCCAGAGACACGTGGAAACCTTACTCCGGATAGGTGCTCCAGATACACGTGGAAACCTTACTCCGGAAATGTGGCTACAGAGATATGTGGAAACCTTACTCCGGATAGGTGGCTACAGAGATATGTGGAAACCTTACTCCGGATAGGTGGCTACAGAGAGATATGTGGAAACCGTACTCCGGATAGGTGGCTACAGAGATATGTGGAAACCTTACTCCGGATAGGTGGCTGAAGATACATGTGGAAACCTTCCTCCGGAAAGGTGGCTACAGAGATATGTGGAAACCTTACTCCGGATAGGTGGCTAAAGAGATATGTGGAAACCTTACTTCCTGATAGGTGGCTACAGAGACCGTTGAAACTTTACTGTGGATAGGTGGCTCCAGATACACGTGGAAACCTTACTCCGGATAGGTGGCTACAAAGATATGTGGAAACCTTACTCCGGATAGGTGGCTCCAGAGACACGTGGAAACTTTACTGTGGATAGGTGGCTCCAGATACATGTGGAAACCTTACTCCGGATAGGTGGCTACAAAGATATGTGGAAACCTTACTCGGGATAGGTGGCTACAGAGATATGTGGAAACCTTACTCCGGATAGGTGGCTACAGAGACACGTGGAAACTTTACTGTGGATAGGTGGCTCCAGATACATGTGGAAACCTTACTCCGGATAGGTGGCTACAAAGATATGTGGAAACCTTACTCGGGATAGGTGGCTACAGAGATATGTGGAAACCTTACTCCGGATAGGTGGCTCCAGATACACGTGGAAACCTTACTCCGGATAGGTGGCTACAGAGATATGTGGAAACCTTACTCCGGATAGGTGGCTACAGATACATGTGGAAACCTTACTCCGGATAGGTGGCTACAGAGACACGTGGAAACCTTACTCCGGATAGGTGGCTCCAGAGACACGTGGAAACCTTACTCCGGATAGGTGGCTCCAGATACACGTGGAAACCTTACTCCGGAAAGGTGGCTACAGAGATATGTGGAAACCTTACTCCGGATAGGTGGCTACAGAGATATGTGGAAACCTTACTCCGGATAGGTGGCTACAGAGATATGTGGAAACCTTACTCTGGATAGGTGGCTACAGAGATATGTGGAAACCTTACTCCGGATAGGTGGCTCCAGATACATGTGGAAACCTTCCTCCGGAAAGGTGGCTACAGAGATATGTGGAAACCTTACTCCGGATAGGTGGCTACAGAGATATGTGGAAACCTTACTCCGGATAGGTGGCTAGAGAGACACGTGGAAACTTTACTGTGGATAGGTGGCTCCAGATACATGTGGAAACCTTACTCCGGATAGGTGGCTACAGAGATATGTGGAAACCTTACTCCGGATAGGTGGCTACAGAGACACGTGGAAACTTTACTGTGGATAGGTGGCTACAAAGATATGTGGAAACCTTACTCCGGATAGGTGGCTCCAGAGACACGTGGAAACTTTACTGTGGATAGGTGGCTCCAGATACATGTGGAAACCTTACTCCGGATAGGTGGCTACAAAGATATGTGGAAACCTTACTCGGGATAGGTGGCTACAGAGATATGTGGAAACCTTACTCCGGATAGGTGGCTACAGAGACACGTGGAAACTTTACTGTCGATAGGTGGCTCCAGATACACATGGAAACCTTACTCCGGATAGGTGGCTACAGAGATATGTGGAAACCTTACTCCGGATAGGTGGCTACAGAGATATGTGGAAACCTTACTCCGGATAGGTGGCTCCAGATACATGTGGAAACCTTACTCGGATAGGTGGCTACAAAGATATGTGGAAACCTTACTCCGGATAGGTGGCTACAGAGATATGTGGAACCTTACTCCGGATAGGTGGCTACAGAGATATGTGGAAACCTTACTCCGGAAAGGTGGCTATAGAGATATATGTGGAAACCTTACTCCGGATAGGAGGCTACAGAGATATGTGGAAACCTTACTCGGATAGGAGGCTACAGAGATATGTGGAAACCTTCTCCGAAAGTGGCTACAGAGATATGTGGAAACCTTACTCCGGATAGGTGGCTACAGAGATATGTGGAAACCTTACTCCGGATAGGTGGCTAAAGAGACACGTGGAAACTTTACTGGGATAGGTGGCTCCAGATACACGTGGAAACCTACTCCGGATAGGTGGCTACAAAGATATGTGGAAACCTTACTCCGGATAGTGCTCCAGGACACGTGAAACTCTGTGATAGGTGGCTCCAGATACATGTGGAAACCTTACTCCGGATAGGTGGCTACAGAGATATGTGGAAACCTTACTCCGGATAGGTGGCTCCAGATACATGTGGAAACCTTACTCCGGATAGGTGGCTACAAAGATATGTGGAAACCTTACTCCGGATAGGTGGCTACAGAGATATGTGGAAACCTTACTCCGGATAGGTGGCTACAGAGATATGTGGAAACCTTACTCCGGAAAGGTGGCTATAGAGATATATGTGGAAACCTTACTCCGGATAGGAGGCTACAGAGATATGTGGAAACCTTACTCCGGATAGGAGGCTACAGAGATATGTGGAAACCTTACTCCGGATAGGAGGCTACAGAGATATGTGGAAACCTTACTCCGGATAGGAGGCTACAAAGATATGTGGAAACCTTACTCCGGATAGGAGGCTACAGAGATATGTGGAAACCTTACTCCGGAAAGGTGGCTATAGAGATATATGTGGAAACCTTACTCCGGAAAGGTGGCTATAGAGATATATGTGGAAACCTTACTCCGGGTAGATGGCTCCAGATAAATGTGGGGAGCGGTTAAGAAATATATATTTTTAAAACAATTGTGTTTTTGCAACATCGAGCTGTGGGTATGTGATAAAATAGCACCATCACACTGTGTAGGCCTAGAGCAAGGGGGAGGAGGCGGCCAGTCTTTGCCTCACTGTGACAAGCGACGAGCCCAGCAGTCGAAATGCAATATTTAAGAGGAACTAAAATCTATACATGCCGTCTCCATGGCTAAGGCTTACGGACGCTATTCGAAACACAGTTGCGACCGATTTAGCAGCAGACCACGTTGCGCTGGGTTTTAACTAGTTGGTATGGGAGCCGATCGTTCAGACAGAAATGGCAAACTACTGAAAGTAAACTTGCCAACACATCAACAACCGCAGTATTACGCTGGTGTTGACAGCGTTGTCCTGTAAAAAATATATGCAAAAAACAATATCTATACATAGTTGAGATCAACGGGATGTTTTAAATTGTTTTCAATGCCATTTTAAAAGCGGTTCATTAAAGATTCAAGTTATATTCAATTCGTCGAAGAATGAAATTCGTATAAACATTCAAATAACAACTACATGATAGATATCACTTAATTATACACATTTATTTTTTGCGCTGGCTCGCTTTGAACTCAAGCGTAATCCAGACACACTACTTCCAGTTGTGCTGAATTGAATTTTGCGTGTGGATTAACTTTCCCTATTAACTGTCCCTCGCCATCAGGCGAACTCACTCCGACTTCAGAGATACTTGTAATTTGCGCCCCCAAGTCAAGGACGACAGGTCAACATTTTAGTCCAACTGTTCGGTGTAGGGGTTGAACCCCTGACCTCGACATCATCACACAGAATGGTTAAGAACGTTCTTATCCATTCGGCCATGCTGACCTGCAATTATACATATATTTATACAATTATATGACATGTTGAAAAATGATATATGTGTCAAATTATATCATCATCATTAAGTGCCTCGTCAGCTGGCGTAGGCGTTCATGTTTCTTCACAGATCTAAGTCTTTGGTGTTCTGGATCAACTCTGCTGCTTATATTCCTCCACGACACTATCTCCGTCCATCCAGCATCATTTCTCTTGATCGGCCTCTGCCTCTCTGCCCCTCGATCTTTCCAGTTGTCACGATGTTCTCCAATGCCTCTCTTCTCATCACATGACCAATGAAATCGTTTTGTCTCGTTCTTATGAAGTTATATACAAAAATATATATCACATAGTTAGTTGCATATGCTATGTCATTAAAATGCAGTAAAACTCAGTATGTTATGGTTGGTTGTGATTTCTTGGCAGGTTTACGTTCAGTAGCTTGCCATTGCCTTCTGAATTACCGGCATCATCTCCATCGATTATATATCATATTAATTATAACCCAAAGACGTTGATCATAGTATTGATGATAAATTAAATAAAAAGACTATAATTAGAGTAAATGGTATTAATTTGGGACAAATACAGAAATTCGACGATATAGACACATGAATAACATCAGATGGAAGATGTATCACAGAGATAAGGAACAGAATAAGACATGCAAACACTGCATTTTATAAAATGAAGAACAGCTTATGCAATAAATCCCTGTCAGTTGAGACAAGAAACTGAATTCTAGCATATTTATATAATGTAATGGGATCCAAGGAGATAGGATCTCTGTTACACCCCGAGAGATAAGATCTCTGTTACACCCCGAGAGATAGGATCTCTGTTACACCCCGAGAGATAGGATCTCTGTTACACCCCGAGAGATAGGATCTCTGTTACACCCCGAGAGATAGGATCTCTGTTACACCCCGAGAGATAGGATCTCTGTTACACCCCGAGAGATAGGATCTCTGTTACACCCCGAGAGATAGGATCTCTGTTACACCCCGAGAGATAGGATCTCTGTTACACCCCGAGAGATAGGATCTCTGTTACACCCCGAGAGATAGGATCTCTGTTACACCCCGAGAGATAGGATCTCTGTTACACCCCGAGAGATAGGATCTCTGTTACATCCCGAGAGATAGGATCTCTGTTACACCCCGAGAGATAGGATCTCTGTTACACCCCGAGAGATAGGATCTCTGTTATACCCCGAGAGATAGGATCTCTGTTACACCCCGAGAGATAGGATCTCTGTTACACCCCGAGAGATAGGATCTCTGTTACACCCCGAGAGATAGGATCTCTGTTACACCCCGAGAGATAGGATCTCTATTACACCCCGAGAGATAGGATCTCTGTTACATCCCGAGAGATAGGATCTCTGTTACACCCCGAGAGATAGGATCTCTGTTACACCCCGAGAGATAGGATCTCTGTTACACCCCGAGAGATAGGATCTCTGTTACACCCCGAGAGATAGGATCTCTGTTACACCCCGAGAGATAGGATCTCTGTTACATCCCGAGAGATAGGATCTCTGTTACACCCCGAGAGATAGGATCTCTGTTACACCCCAAGAGATAGGATGTCTGTTACACCCCGAGCTCTGGAGTATTAGACTCTTAGTTATTTTCGATCTAAACAATGACCACACCTAGAGGAGTGTTAATCACTGAAAGAAGAAATATGACCCATTCTCATTTTCTCAGCAAATAAGAGACTTCATAGAAAAATTAACTAGTTTTAATGTATGTGTGAATCATGGACAAATGGCAAACAAGCAAAAACATCTATTGAGATGTGGAAGAAGTGGCTTTATAGAAAAATGCTTAAAATGCTATGAGCAGCCAAAATGAACAATCTAAATGTTTTTATAGGAGCTAAGACACGAAGACAAGATATCACAACATCGGACATAGGTAATCGTCATTATTTAGCCACATTATGATAAACTGGAGTATCTTGCGACTATTTGACATATTTATGGGAAGAGAGACAGGGGAAGAAGGTGAGAAAAGATTTTTGACAACTTTTTGGCGTGGCAAGAAAGACGTGTCAGCACACGAAGAGATACTTGCTGGAGATGGCACAATCTGAAGGGACATGATCTTCCACTCCAGTCAAGGCACATTGTGGTGATAATTTCACTGATTCAGTGCCACAAAAAGAGTACTTGTGGACCAAGCATGGTACACAATCAAATGAATGGTATTATAATATACAATTCCGTTCACTGAACATTAAAATTAAGGAAGACGTCACGAAACAAAACAAATAACACGATAACCCTAGAATGGCCATACATTGTGCTTCTGTCTACAAGAGAGGTCACATGTGTCGATATATTATCATTCAAAACCTAATTAGATAATTATTAATTTTAAACACATCCGTCTCTTCCCCTAGAAGCCAGCCCAGGAATTATCCTCGGATGAGGGCAACAGATTGTGTCACTGTATGCCCCACACGGCCTGGCTTGAAATTTGTTAGCTCCATAGGTGCAAGATGAGCACACTGTACATTCCCCCATGACAAATTCCTCATTCACAAATTGCTCTCTAAAGTAACCTTCTCTACACCCCATGACTGTGTCAGTTGTTGGTGAGCAAGCTTTAAGAGAAACCTCACGCAGGAGAGGATCCGGTCTGGTGCACGTTTGACAATTCAGGAACTGGTGACGAGTATGAGGCCTGAAGGTCCCCGAAGGACATGGCAGACATGTTTGTTGATGCAAGTACTCGCCTTTGCCGCATATAATCTCGGATACAATTGGCTGGATCACACAGGATATGAAGACACACAGTATTTCTATTCTCATTGTTTACGTGTAAGATCCTAACCTTTACAAGTTGCTTGTTTCTTCAAAGACTGGAGAGTGACTTTTCAATATCTCTTGGAAGACTGAAATGTTAAAATGTGTATCTTGGTTATTAATATTTAATCTCTACAAAACTGACATTGACAGCATCATCACACTATCATCATTTAACGGATAACCGTTAAGAAACTCAACTGGCAGTAGCCCTAAAGCAGACATACAGGTAGCAGGATAAATAGGGAGAATGTTGTTACAACTTGGAGGTTCGAGTACTTTGTTTCAAATACGTGAAGGATACGCAATCAACTTTCTTATTGTGACATGTAGTTAAATATCTGAAAGGTCAACAATGATACAATTCTGTCGGCAGCGATGCACAAGTGGTAGATTAAACATTGGGCTTCACAGCAGAGCTGTTATTTGACCTGATTCATGACCCATGATCACTCAGCTGTTAACAGCTATCATGCTGAGACCAGGGCATGTGCATGTAACAGCCAAGCTGTTCTTCTTCTTCTTTCGTTCGCTTGAAATATGTCTATAACTGCAATGCTGTCTCTTGTATGAATTGAACTGTCTTTGTTGAACTGAGTTTTATCTTCCACTGTCATCTCTCTAGGCCAGAAGGTTTGCCTAGATATGTTATATTTTGGGCAGTCTTGGGGTATGTGCTCTGCTGTCTGCGACGCCAATCCACATGTGCACATGGCTGTTTCACCAATCTTGAATTTTGTAAACATGTGGTTGCGTAATCTATTGTGCCCTGTTCTGAGGCGCAGAATAATGACTTGTTCTGGTCTATCCATAACGTGGTAGTCATCTTGAGCAGGTTTTGGTGGCTTTCTGACTGATTTGATCATTCTTTTCTTTTGATGGTGTGTAACGGGCACATCAGGCTGTTCTTCTTTGGCTCCTTCCTTAGCCAATTGATCAGCTCTGTCGTTTCCCGGTACTCCACAGTGGGATGGTATCGACTGTATGGTGAACTTATGCTGACTGCTAAGTTCAGAAAGTAGTGTCCTTAGTACTGGCAATTTCCCAGACAGAAGCGCCTCGAGTACTGATTTTGCATCAGTCAATAGCACCAAAGGTTGTGTATCATTGCTGGTATTTAGTAATTTAGACAAGCTGTTAATACTGGCATCCTTGGTCTGTATGATTCTTGTTGGCCGTGACAACCTCGCAGTCTATGATGGATATCAGCCGCTTGATCCAGATACAATATGCATCAGACGCTATCACACGCCAGCATGTACAAACTTTGTGAAATCATATGACAAGAACGATTTAACCTCGGATCATCCCAAGAATGCGTTTGGAGTGGACAAACCAGAAGAGCTTGTTCTATATGGCCTGAGTAACGTTTATGGGGATGTGGCCTATCCCGGCATAGCTGTTAAATGGAAATCTCCCCGATCAGCTGATTCAAGACAAAGACTTGTAGGATACTTAATTGTGTGGCACTACAGATCATCTCCAAATGTCTCATGCAATCTGTTGCTTTTCAACACTTCAAATGAAAAGTTAAAAAATTAGTTGTACTTTAAGTATTCTTTAAAAGTGAAGGAGCTTTCTTTTTACACGGTAGAGGTGCATAGCATGCCAACCTTTCCTACTGTGGAAGCTGGTGGGTTTGCGGTCGGTTCCATCTGGACACCAGACATCTATTAAATTGATGTTGGAGAATACCCAGGAGACTGGATTCCCTACATTTCGTACAGTGCTTTTTCCAATGGTACTCTTGAGGTCAGATTCACACTACCACCGGTAAAATTTAACCTCAAAACTACTATCTGCAATTACAGCTGTTGAAGACTTTAATAAAAGTAACCCAGGCTGGCTTGAGAACAAGTTTGGACTCATGAAATGGTTGTCAGAAGATGCAGGATACTCATCAGATTCTACATCCAGAACTGGTGTACTCTCCATTCCTCTTCTTCTTCTTCTTCTTCTTTTCGTTCATCCGGAGTGTTTTTTTCAGATGTGATTGCCGTGTGTCAGTTATGTGCCCTTGGGCCGAAACCCGTAGGCCAACACATCCGGCTACAGCGTGCTTTTTTGACCAGGTAGCATTCCTGGGAGACTCACTTTTGTGGTGTCATCTACAGCCCAGCTGGCCAAGGTTGAACGGTCGAAGACAACGGTCATCCCTCAAAGGAAGGCAGGGACAGTCCATAGCATTTTCCGCCATCCAAGGTTGCTTCCATAGTTGCAGGGCCGACACATAGCGCCCTTATTCTGGGCTCACCGAGGGAAATCGTCACGTCCTGCTCATGGCTGCTTTAAATCCTCACTTCAATATATTGGTCATTTCGTTTGCCCCGGGCCATTCCTGCACAAACCAGACAAGTTTGCAGACGGTATCCACTCAGCGAGTTTTCGGACATGTGCTTGTCGTTGCGCCCGTCAGAGCTGTTCCAGGCACGACAGACATTCGGAAAACTACCTAGTCAGAGCTGTTCCGAACAAGAGCGGCATTCGGAAACTAGGTAGTCAGAGCTGTTCCTAGCACGAGAGACATTCGGACGAGACATTTCACTCGGACGTAATTGCGTAGTGTCAATTTTTAGTTTGCCACCCGTAGGACGACACTTCCGACTTCCGGCGGGCATTTTTTAATGAGGTTAGCCTTCCTCTGGTTTCGAGGCACGTTAGACTGTTGTGATGTCGCCCTCATCTCAGCTGGTCAAGATAGAACGATCAACGACATCGCGGTCGGCCCTCAAGGGAAGGCAGGGGCAGACCATGGGCATTCCCTCGCTATCCAAGGAGGCCATAATTGCAGAGCCGGCACATATTGCTCTGAGACTGGGCTGACCCGAGGAGTTGCCACGTCCTGCTCATGGCTGCTTTAGTTCCTCACTTCCATGTGTTGGGCATATCGCTTGCCACTGGTCGCTCAAGCACACACCAGGAGCGGTCAGACTGCGAGCGACATCCACTCGGTAAGCTTTTGCTTTTGACTTCGGACCACGCAATAGGTTCGCTCGCCGTGCGTTCCATTTCGTGTCATTGAGACGTTCTTCCACTTTTGTCTACACTCTCTATGAGTTAGATACAGACAGTTTTCGTAACCATTTCCTTCGACTGGGGCACTTTTCTGACTTTTTGTACTCGCTCACGAGGTAGGCTACATGTGCTGCCGGCTCAGCACCTTACCTTCGTGCAGCAGTGAACGAGAAACGGCCTGGCCCTCTCATCCGGGAATCTCTCATATCCCCCAGCTGAGAGCCTTCGAACATGTATCAGACCTGAGCATGTAGCTTGCTCAGTATCACGCCTCTATTTTTGGGCGTTCAGCCACAGCCCTCGACGGGGAGCCTTAAGAGTTTTGTCCGGACCAAGAACTTCTGCCTTCGTGCGCCTGATTTAAATTTTTGACTGCTATCCTCAGTCTCACCTGCAGAGCAGCAGGTTGTGTCTCTCTTAGTCTGGTCCCTATCCCATAAGCTGTCCGATATGTAGTTTTTCATCCATCAGCAAGCAAATGGGGTCGATGGGACACGCAAGCTCCCCCACCACGTCAAGGTGGAGACACATCGGGGGAGGTACTCTCCATTCAAGAGCTACAGTCCAGTGAATGTAATACTCCAGTATCCGTCTTTGATGAGCTAGATTTTACCGTGTGCTTGTCTGCTAATGATCTACAGGATGCCAAGGGACCACATCTCCTTCGCATGTGCAAAACTGTACGGACAGCAGAAGCTGCAACCCAGGAACATAATTGAATGAAGTGAATGTGTACACTATTTCAGACAAACTGAATACAGAAGGCATCAGTGGTATGATCCCATGGTATCAGCTTAATAAACTACCAATGGAAATAGGACATGCTGTGAATTTAGAGTCAAAGTCACTTGATGGAGAATCATTCATACCACCAGAGACATTATCAGAGACCACCTATGATACTTACAGCACAGCTCTAGCCCAGATTAACACCAATGGCGAATTTGTATCTCATCATCTCCAGTCTCAGAACTGTTGGTATGAATGTTATATACTTGACTTTCTTCAACTTTATCCTCAACGTTCCTGTGAGTAATATGTGGTCACTATAACAATCAGCACTGGGAACTGTTTTTGCTAGTGTTAATGCGTTTCTAAATCTTCTGCTAATCAGAATGTAGTCAATCTGGTTTCTAATCCTGCTATCAGGACTCCTCCATGTCCATAATCTTCTAGGGTGTTGCTTGAACCAGGTGTTTCCCACAATCATTTCCTGTTCTTTTGCCCACTCTATGAGTCTGTATCCTCTTTCATTTCTCACTCCTAAACCATAGTTTCTTACGGTGTATCTATCTCCTTGATTTCCTACTTTTACATTGAAGTCCCCTATTATGATGTTTATTTCTGAATTTTTACATTTCTTTAAGGCAGACTCTATGTCATTATAAAATTCTTCTACACTATCTTCACTGGATTCTCCTGTTGGGGCATATACTTGAATAATATTTATGCTAAAAGGTCTGCCACTTAATTTAACTAGTAGAATTCTGTCCGACACGGCCCAATATCCTTGAACAGATTTTGCTGTTTTCCGGTCCAAAATAATTGCCACTCCTCTATGACGATCTTCACCTCCAGAATAAATAATCTTGAAATCGTCATCTATCTCGTTTCGCACATACCTAAAATATTAATTTTTTCCCTTTCAATTTCTTGTTTTATGTTCTCTAATTTTCCGTCGTCGTTTAACGTCCTAACGTTCCAAGTTGCTAATTTTAACGTCTCTGTCCTTGTCTTGCGATGATCAGTCTTTAAGCGAATCATGATATACTAGTCACTTTTAAAGAGGTAGTTTGCCGTTGCTTTCCTCCATGGCAGTGACCTTACTGGTCGGAGACCGCAGCCATTGACTCAAGAAGAGTTCCTCTGCCTGCCGTCGTGAAGCTCGAGGCCATGACCCACAAATATATGTCGGCTGCCCTCAAAATTTCATCCACCACCTGCCTTCCGTGGCTTCTTTTGAAAACTTCCAATAAAAGGAACACAAAATAACATCACATAATCCACAGGAAAACACTATTCACAGGAAATCCATAGGAAATCACACGAAATCCAAAGGATAACACTAAATAGCGTCCCTCCGAAAAGTAACGCTTCATTTTGTCGCCATTGTACCAGAAGACATTAACAAGGAAGAACGAAATACCACAATGTAATATACAAGTAAATGGGAATATTCTTCAACAAGTGAATAGGTACAATTATCTCGGAACAGTAATAACATCTGATGGGAGATGCCTTGAAGAGATTAGAACAAGAATCGCCATGGCAAAAGTAGCCTTTAGCAAGATGAAAAACATTCTGACCAATAAAAAGATGTCAACTGAAACGAGAAAAAGAGTATTGAGATGCTACATAGAACCTGTACTTTTATATGGATGTGAAGCTTGGACAATGAGCAGTCAGGCTGAAAAACATCTGATGGCTGTAGAAATGTGCTTTCTGAGGAAAATGCAAAGAATACCATGGACAGCCAGAAAGACCAATGAACAAGTCCTTCAAGAAACAAATGAAGATCGTAAACTGATTAGAGACATTAGACGTAGACAGTCACAATTTTTTGGGCATGTTATGAGAAGAAATGATTTGGAGAACTTGGTGACAACTGGTAAGATCGAGGGGAACAGACCAAGGGGAAGACCTAGAAGCAAGTACCTGGATGGCTTGGCCTTGTGGCATGGTCGAGACAGAAACACGGAGCTGATCCACGGCTCTGGTGATCAAGTGAGATGACAGAACATGATCGCCCACGCTTACCGGCATGGCACATGATGGATGGATGGATGGAAGGATGGATGGACTACGCATTTACGTCCGAGTGAAATGTCTCGTCCGACTGTCTCTCGTGCTAGGAACAGCTCTGACTACCTAGTTTCCGAATGCCGCTCTTGTTCGGAACAGCTCTGACTAGGTAGTTTTCCGAATGTCCATCATGCCTGGAACAGCTCTGTCCGGGCACAACGACAAGCACATGTCTGAAACGAAAACTTGCTGAGTGGATACCATCTGCAGACCTGTCCGGTTTGTGCGAGAACGGCCCGGGGCGAACGAAATGCCCAATATATTGAAGTGAGAAATTAAAGAAGCCATGAGAAGGACGTGACGATTCCCTCGGTGAGCCCAGTACTAGGGCGCTATGTGTCGGCTCTGCAATTATGGAAGCCACCCAGGATGGCGGAAAATGCCATGGATTGTCCCTGCCTTCCTTTGAGGGACGACCGTGAAGTTTTCGACTGTTCCAACTTGACTAGCTGGGATGTGGACGGTACCACAAAAGTGAGAGTCTCCCAGGAATGCTAACCTGGTCAAAATTGCACTCTAAAAGTCGGATGTGTTGGCCTAAGGGTTTCGACCCAAGGGTGCTTAACGAGACACACCGCAATCACATCTGAAAAACACTCCGGATGCACGCAAAGAAGAAGAAGAAGATTATGAGACTTCTTTATCTTCTTGATTTTATATCTTTCTGATAGTCTGGATTGCAGACTTGTCCTCAGATTATGAGACTTCTTTATCTTCTTAATTTTATATCTTTCTGATAGTCTGGATTGCTGACTTGTTCTCAGATTACGAGACTTCTTTATCTTCTTGATCACATTCTCGTCTCTTTTATGCATGGTGGATTTATATGCAATGCAAACACGCAAGCCTTGATAGTTAGTGTTTTAGTAAACATCAGCATAATGATAGTGTTCTTTTTAATTGTTAAAAACAAATTGTTTAATTGTTACAAAATATCACCGTTGGAGAAATATTATCTGCCTTGTATTTACCTTTGTTTTGTTTGTGTTTTCTTGTTACGTTTACATTCAGTAGTTTGCCATTGCTTTCTGAACAACTGGCACTCATACCAGTGTATGAAAACCAGAGCAATACTGTCTGCGTCCAAATAACCCGCAGCTGTGTTCCGACCGCGGTATGCAGGATTATCAACTGCGTCTATAACCCCTCTCCCACAGCATCAACTTAGATACAGTAAAACAGTGAGTTCCTGTACAGTCTGCCACAGCATCAACTTAGATACAGTAAAACAGTTAGTTCCTGTACAGTTAGAAATCAATCACATAAAATAGACCCCCCCCCCCCCCCCCAATTTGTTCAGAAGGACGATATATCGCCACACAAGGGTCATCGTCTTATTTAATTTGTTTCGCGGTATTTTCCGCAATTTTAAAGCTCAGTGAACGGAAATGTACTGTTTGATTGTGTACCAAGTTTGGTGGAAACCTACGTTTTGTTTTGCACTGAACCAATTAATAATACACGCGTGTAGTTTATTTTGCAGTTGCTTGAGTCCACCTGCAGGTTTCTAAACCACATTTAAAGTCAGAGCTAAACATTCTTACAAGTGGAGATCTGCGTGGCCGAATGGGTAAGATCGCTCGCTCTTAAACACCCGGTGTGCTGATGCCGATGTAGCGGGTTCAACTCCTACATTAGTCAGTTGAATTAAAATGTTGACTTCTCGTCCTTGACTTGAACCCAGTACCCTGTCTTCGGCGCACATGAAGTTTAAGCGCGAGCGCTTAACCCTTTCGGTTATGTCGACCCACACTTATAATGATGTTGATAATAGTGGTGGTGATGATGATGATGGATGATGATGATGATGTATGTTTCTAAAGGATAAAAAAAGTTAATAAATATTAATAAAAGTATTTACCTTCGGTTCAACTTGCCCATCAACCTCTGCTAGCGAGAAGTGTATGTAGTACACACTGACAGGGAATTATATTTGTACATGCAAGTACATGCATCATTGGGTAAACCACGTGACAGTAACCACTGCGCGCTCTTGAGTCAGCGTATAGTTTCGGTAATTTCTCCCGTAACAAGGTTTACAAGTTTTTCCCAGAAGCTTCACTTAATACACAGACATGAGATCAGCATGACCGACTGGGTAAGACGGCTTGCTCTTAAACATCCGGTATGCTTATGCCGAGGTAACGGGTTTAACCCCTACACCTATCACTTGGACTAAAGTGTTGACTTCTCATCCTGGACTTGGGGGAGTAAATTACAAGTACCTTAGAAGTCGGAGTGAGTTTGCCTGATGGTGAGGGACACTGGTAATGGGGAAAGCTAATCTGCACGCACAAATCCGGGACCCTTGAGGGTAGCAAAGAATACCAGCGCACTGTAATCTGGCATGCATGTCGTAAGAAGCGACGAGGAAAGGTTGGGTCTGGGACTGGCTTCCCCATATCGGAGAACAATAAACTGCAAAATTCCAGCAACAAGACAAATAGAAAGACAGAACAATAACCAAGTCAACCCAGAGAGGGAAGGAGCCTCTTCTAAAGGAGGTATGGCGCCATGCGGAGAAGGCCACAAGAAGTCAGATGGCCAGTTTTCTTTGTTTCTCGCGATGAACAGTCTGATAGGCTGGTAGGAAATGCACCTCTTGGTGGTAGATTGCCCATGGACAAGGGGGAGGTGGTGATGTGTTTGTGGGACGGAGAAGGCGGTGGAACAGACTGAGAACCCGTATGTGGAAAGAATGAGATTTCGGGGGATCATTAGGGGTTCTGGAAAAATCTCAAAACTGAGAGGGAAGGCCAGGAAATCTTTACATCAGATAGCGGTGGGAACGATTAGTAGTATGACTCTTCGCTGGCTGTTGAACGAGGGGATGGAGCACGTATGGGAATGTCCTGAGTGCAGTGATGTCGGTTCTTAACTCAACTTAATTCGCAATAACACCAAATATGAGTTATGAGTAACTTTGTATGTGTGTGTGTGTGTGTGTGTGTGTGTGAGAGAGAGAGAGAGAGAGAGAGAGAGAGAGAGAGAGAGAGAGAGAGAGAGAGAGAGAGAGAGAGAGAGAGAGAGAGAGAGAGAGTGTGAGAGTGTTAAACCATTACTTGACACGCCCGTCAACACTTCACATCAGTTTCTTTGGAATCAACACCCCACAAACTACCACGCACGAGAAACAGAAAATGAAATAGCGACACATCCAAATCTTTCTGGGTTTTCCAAAGAAGAGATATTCGTACTTCAACTTTCACTTTCAATACAACAATGGGGGACAAAAACCAAGTGTATTATATTTATACCAATGATATCATGTTCAACCATATTGTATTATATAATTTCTATCTCTTCTCTTTAGTTAGTTTAATTAGTCAGAAAATAAGTCAGTCAGGTTAGTTAGTTAGTTAGTTAGCTAGCTATGTAGCTAGTTAGTTAATTAATTATCTGTTGAGGTATCATCCTTGCACTCCGGACATGTTCATAGGTGTTTGGATTTCCCCCCCCCCCCCCCCACGTATGCATCAGCGTCCGGCGGCTATAGTACCAGTTCGTCATGTTAAGCTTAATTATCGCCACCGGAGATACATCGAAGGGAGTCCGGACTCACATGCACGTACTCCGTTGCACGGTCCAAACTCCACTTCACTAAGCCACTCACACTTGAGTCATAAGCAAATAGGAGAATCCAATTTTCATCCTAAAAAGTGTCCCACCATCTTTCTCCAAAGGAGCTCACTCCAAGACGTCCAATCCTTCTCGATCCCACCAGCTCCGTCCATTCCTCCTCTCCTACAATTAATTTATGTCTCCACTTCTCATCTCTATGTATTCTACCTCTTCCTCCATTTATTTTGCCTTGTGGCTTGCAGGCAAAGGCCTTTAGTTCTAACACCCCAGATGCACATTCCGGAAATGTTGTGTGTATGAAAGAATCACCAAAAAATCTAGAAGTAGACCATAAGCTTGACAAGAACGCAATCACAGGTAACAAAATGAATGTTGTGGCTAAAGCCTTCGTTGGCACACAAACAATAAAACATTACTCACTCACTCACTCACTCTCACACACACTCTCTCACTCACACACACTCTCTCACTCACACACACACACACTCTCTCACTCACACACACACACTCTCTCACACACACACACACACACTCTCACACTCACACACTCTCACTCACACACACACACTCTCTCACTCACACACACACTCTCTCACTCACACACACACTCTCACTCACACACACACACTCTCTCACTCACACACACACTCACTCACACACACTCTCTCACTCTCACACACACACACACTCTCTCTCACTCACACACACACACACACTCTCTCACACACACACACTCTCACTCACACACACACACACTCTCTCTCTCTCACTCACACACACACTCTCTCACTCTCACACACACACTCTCTCACTCACACACACACTCTCACTCACACACACACACTCACACTCTCACACAAACACTCTCTCACTCACACACACACACACTCTCACTCTCACACACACACACACTCTCTCACTCACACACACACACACTCTCTCACTCACACACACACACTCTCTCTCACTCACACACACACACACTCTCACTCACACACACACACACACACACTCTCTCTCTCTCACTCACACACACACACTCTCTCACTCACACACACACTATCTCTCACTCACACACACACACACACACACTCTCACTCACACACACACACTCTCACTCACACACACACACTCTCTCACTCACACACACACATACACTCTCACTCACACACACACACACTCTCTCTCTCACACACACACACACACTCTCACTCACACACACACACTCACACACACACACACACACACACACACACACACACATATATATTCTCAATAATCTTTTCATAAACCATGTTCTTCAAACTTACCTGTCCACTAGGAGATGTAGTTTGGAGCTCCCCTACAAGTCATGGCGATGTGTTTGATACTTTTATGTGCTGTTCTTTCTCAAGCACTTGGTCTGAAGCAAACATCAACGACCAACACTCTCCAATGCTTTCTGATATTTGGATCAATTTGGTGTTGCTATTGTTATTTGTTGCCCAGTATTTTAAGCATTCTAAATGCATCTTTGCCTTTCTTGCCAATAATTACCTAATTTAGCTGTAATCTCTATATCCCACCTTTTCGTTGATATGTCGCAAGACTTTTACTTGTCCTTTTCCTTACCGTTTTGATGAGTAAAATTGTAACACATGGGCTTCTCATTCGCTTAAAGTTTCTTTACTTCTCTGTATATGATATTCTCAATATTCTTTAAAAAAAACAACAACAAAAACAACAACATATTCTCAATATGCTTTTCAACAACCATATTTGAATAACGAAGACACAAACAATAGATTGCACGATTTATTGCCCGGTATATTTCGTTGCATCCCATCAGGTACATACTGCAGAATTCACACAACATAAGCTAAAGCAATTAGATAAATCCTTCAAGCTGAAGTAGTAGTTGTTGTTGTTTTGAATTTAAAAAACCATACTCTCAGTATGCTATTTCAAAAACCCCTTTCTCCTTGATTCGATTTCTTCAGTACAATAGGCGACCCAACAAAGCGGTGTCCAGAAAACTCACCAGAGTGAATCGCTGCTGAGGTCTGTTGTCCGTAGAGTGACCTTCATCTTCGTACCAGGGCATGCAGGAGTTGCGGGAAATGAAAGAGGTGATAAACTTGCTTTTTCTGCGTCCCTTGCAGATGACCAGCCCATGGATCGTGCCGATGTTATTAACACCCTTAGAGAGATATCGAGAGCAGAGGACTTTACCACCAGATAATCCCCATCGTTGCCTAAAATGACGAACTAGCGATGGGGGGGGGGGGGGGGGAGGGGGAGGGGAATCTGAGCACCTATGGATATGTCTGGAGTGCAACGATGATACCCCAACAGATTAACTAACTAACTAACTAACTAACTAACTAACTAACTAGTAAACTAACTAGCTAACTAACTAACCAACCAACTAACTAACTAACTAAATAACTAACTAACTAGCTAGCTAGCTAGCTAACTAACTAGCTAGCTAACTAACTAACTAATTAACTAACTAGCTAGCTAACTAACTAACTAACTAACTAACTAACTAGATAACTAGCTAACTAATAACTAACTAGCTAACTAACTAGCTAACTAACTAACTAACTAACTAACTAACTAACTATCTTCTTCTCTAACTAACTAACTAACTAGCTAGCTAATTAACTAACTAGCTAACTAACTAACTAACTAACTAACTAACCAACTAGCTAGCTAACTAACTAACTAGCTAACTAACTAGATAACTAGCTAACTAATAACTAACTAGCTAACTAACTAGCTATCTAACTAACTAACTAACTATCTTCTTCTTCTTCTTCTTCTTCTTTCTTCTTCTTCTTCTTCTTCTTCTTCTTCTTCTTCTTCTTCTTCTTTTTTTCTATTCTTTTCGCATTCGAGCCATTGAGGTTCTTTGCTGCGATTCAAGCCCTCTCCATTTGTCCTCTGGTTGACCTTTTCCCTTTCCAGCCGTTTACCCAAATGCTTGTAGGTCGTATGTATATTATTACGGTCATTTATTTTTTGATTTTAAGCGAGTTTTGTTTCTCTTTATCTTCCATTTTTTTATATGCCCCAGCCATTGTAGTCTATAGCCTTCATGATACCAGTGATTTGCGGGGCTTAAAAAGATCATAAAAGTCTTGTTGCTTTTCTTTCCATTCTCCACTTTGTGTATCCCTAATGGGCCCAAAGGGTGCGCTTAAGACTTTGTTTTCAAATGTTTGTAACAAGGGTTTGTCTCTTTTGTTGTACTCCAAATTTTAGAGCCTAAGTACAACTGGTTAATTTGTGTAACTATCTAACTAACTAATTTCTTTCTAGTTAGTTGAAGTTGGGACCGCGACTAACTGACTAACTAACCCTATACCAAGTTGACTTACGAAGCAGCAGAAGAAGAAGCAAAAAATTTTTGGGGGGAAAAAATAAAAAAAAAAAAATTTGTAGTCCCCCTAAAAAACAGCAGCAGCC